>ML269840.1:25722-69850 GCA_005239495.1 Nicotiana undulata
GAGAATGAGAGAAATTGAGATTGAGAAATGATAGTTGAGTGAAGAAATGAAGAGGAGGGGGGGTTATTTATAGTTTTAGAGAAGGTTAATTTTGTAAATTGAAAATAGGTTAATTTTTAAAGAAAAAAGGGGCTATTTTTGCAAATTACCCGTTGGGCAACGGATCCCTGCCATGGGTGACCGTTGCCAACGGCTAGTGGGCCCCACAAGATTTTAAAAATTAAAAAAAAAAAACAAAAAAAAATTTTTGACCGTTGAACCGATCGGTCCGGGCCGGTTCAAGCACTGTTCATATGAACCAGGTTGGACCGGTCCGGTTACCCGTTTAAAAAAAAAACGTTTCAACCCCCCTAACCCCTTAACCCAGCCCCACCCGGCCCCTTATGAATCGGGCCGGTCCGGTCCCGGTTTGAACCGGTTTGGGCCGGTCCGGTGATGGGTTAACTCGGCCCGTTAGCCACCTATAGATATATATAGTTTACTCGCCTAATTGCTATGTAACGTAGTTAACCCCTTTGAGCATGTAATCCTGTTTCTTTGGCAACAACATTACAAGTCTTACCCCTTTGTTTGAATTAACCATCTATTTGAACCTTTTCGCCTCTCATGAGTACTTGAATTGTTATGAACTGTGTAAAAGTTAAAGTGTGGGGTGGTGGTTTGGCTTTTGAGTAGAACTAATAAAATAAGGAGAAAGGTGCATTGCTTAAATAAAAATTCCACTTGAATTGGAAAATAAAAAAAATAGTTGTACTGTTGTGAAGAATATTCCCTGATGGTGGTGGCTTTTGATGTAATTGTGCTTAAAGAAGTATGAAGTAATATACATTGATGTGAAGGTGGAGTTATGGTTTGACATAAGTATAAGCTTGAATGTTAAAGTATATGTATTATAGTACTTAGGGAGGTGTATACACTCTTATATCCAAATGTATCTTACCTAACCCGCAACCTACATTACAACCTATTAAAGTCCGTTAAATTCCTACTTGATCCTAGATTGAATGAGCTCGATTAGTAGAGTAGTACACTACGGGCAAGCCTATGGTGCATCTTTTGTGGCATATGAATGTTATTTCTTAGAGGGAGTGAATTCTTTCTATCTTGATTTCCTAATTGTTCTTAAATTTTATCGTGTGTGTGGAACTACTCTCTTTTGTATTGTGAGGGCACTTGATTAATGAATGAAAGGTAATGTCATTGACCTCCATATTAGAGTAAGTGAGTGAGTTGTGAATAATGCATGGTCCTTGCGATTCAAATCTTGAGGTGAAGATGTACACCCGTGTGCTTAGTCTATTTTAAAAATTCTTGGTGTGATGAGTTAGGAGAATTGTGTAAAAAGGTCGTGTCTACATAAAATGTAGTTTAATTGCTAGAGGACGAGCAATGTTTAAGTGTGAGGTAGTGATGTTTGGCTATAATTATATATTTTTAGTGCATTACTTACTTACATTTAGGTGCTTTAATGCGAAACTACACTATATTTGTGCTTAATTGAGTTATTTTATGTGTAGGTACATTGGAGATGACAACAAAATATAAACAAAGCAGTAGGCAGGTGAGGCGAGCCTTGTTGCTCGCTATAGAGCAGGCGAGGTGAGGCATTTTGCTCGCTATAGAGCAGGCGAGGCGAGGCATTTTGCTCGCTATAGAGCTGGCTCCGCGAGGGATATAGCGAGAGGAGGCGCGCTGGAGAGGTCGCGCCGCGAGGCCTGAGGCGAGATGGAGCGCGCGTCTGAGCCAGCACCGCGAGGCCTATAGCGAGGATGTTCCGGGCTTTTAAAGCCTATTTTGTCTCCTTTTGGGTTTGGACTGGGCTATTTCAATTAGGTCTTGTCCCTCACATATAATAGTTATTAAACACCATTTTGAGAGGAGTTTTTGCGACCGGCGCAAGAACAACACGTAGAACAATTTTTGGAGGAGATAATCATCGAGTTCTTCATTCCTTCATCTTTTCTTTGTAATTTGTTTATGCAAAATACTTGAAAAATTGTTACTACGAATATGAGTAGCTAAACTTCTAATATAGGGTTTGATGGAACCTATTGGAGGATAATTTTTCTACTATTACGTTTAATATAGATTTGCCTTTGCTTTTTCTCTATTTATTCAACTACGTTTACATTGTGGTTAATTGAAGAGCTCTCATCGACTTTGTCTATTTAGTATGTATTGCTTGGAAAAGAATACATATTCAGATAGTTGTTGAACAACATCACTCCTAACGTATGTGAGGAATCAATACGGAGGGTTTAAAGGTGAGATTAGGAATAACGAAACCTTGGTGCGATCCTAGTGAGCAGTGAACTAGAGCCAGCTAACGTAGTTTGGAAGAATACGTCTAGTAAATTGTGGTAGTTACTCGGAAGAGAATTACAACACTCAAAGTACTCATGATCGGTAGAGAATACTTAGGCAAATTTATAGGAAGCGTAGCGGAGAGGATTCCAACATTAGGGGAAATCATAACCTTAGACTGTTCCTAATCTTGTCCACAGCCCGTTCTTTGTTAGTTATAAACTACTGCATTTTTATTACTTTGCTTTTAGTTAGTAAACATTCAAATCGTTATTTAATATTTTTGAAGATTTGATTATTTGAATTTGTGCGAGTCTAGTGGTTGTAATTAGTAGATTAATTCCATGTGGGATTCGACTCCGAACTTGTTAACCGGTTTATATTTATAACGATCACTAGACCTCTTAGGAGGCATAGTTGGGCATGATCACTTATCCAAAAGTCATTTGATTATAGTGAAAAAGTTGAGAGACTTCATAACCTTTGAGTTTTTGTTTCCTAAAATTAGAGGCTCTATAATCTTAATTACGTGACTGATAAAAATAAATTTGTAATCGTTTCTAATTCTGAACTCTGAAGTAGTGGATTTGACTCTCATTGAGGTAAATTAATTACTCAATCTGTGTTCAAATGGCAATGAAAACTAAATTTACTGTTTCAGCTCTCTCTATGTTTCAACATTTCAAAAAATGATTTTTTTTTTTCTCAAAAAAAAAAGAGAAAGAATTTCTTATCCAAACGACGACAAAAATTCAAGAATCCTCTTTGTCTGCAAAATCAGAAACCATACTGTTTTTTTTTTTTTTTTGTATCAAAAGTTTATACTTATCATAAAAGTAATATATTTAATTTGCCTATTGAAGAATACGAACTAGCCAACGTGTTGAAGGTTTCTATAAGGTGGCCTTTGAACAATTTAAGAGGCAAAATAGCTGGTAATGTCCATCCAAAAAAATGCATTTCCATTTCACATGTAACACCCTTTTGTTTAATCATAACTTGTTTTCTCCCAAAAATAAAATTAATAAAAATTACAATGTCCTTTTCATAATTCCGTATTAAGTTTCTCTCTCGTATTTCCTCTTTATATTCATAAACTTTTAATGCGAAAAGCGTCCAGAAATGTGGATGGATGTATCCACCAGTTAATCATTGCTTACCAGGCTCCTTTTGCCCCGAATAGGAAATATATCACACTAATGGAATATACAATGATTATTTTAGAGAAGCGTAGGAGTTGTCGTCTAATTAACTTTCATTGGACTAATTCCAGCTGCCAATGGGTACTAAATTTTATTAATGAGAGTGGGGTATAATGTAAGTAGTACACTTTAAGCTAGAGGGGGAGCTGTATGTAATAGTCCTCTCTAGATGGAGGTAATGTACGTACCTAAATTTAATTAACGATCAAATAATTGATTGTAATTGTTTAAGCTATAATAAAAGTTGAAATGAATACTTAATTTTAGAATTTGGATCATTAATGTGCTATATCAGATAATTGTGGTTGAGTATTCCATTAATCATCATAATCAGAATGGTAATCATGAAAGTTCCACCAAACAGGATAATTGGTTATAAAAAACAACAGAAGTTCCACAATTTATCAGTCCGCAAAAAATGAACCAAAACTTTAATTTCTCATGCTATTCAAATTAGTATAATGTTATTTGCGTGTAATGTCATACTAAATATTATCAATGGGGTTAAAGATATGAAAACATGTTTCAAACAGGGGCGTATCTAGAGTACAACGTATGGGTTCCCGTGAACCCAGTAACTTTTGCGTATACCTTGTATTTTTATTAAAAAATTTACTACATATCTAATTGGGAATCCAGTTATTATGGTATATTAATTTAAGATTGCGACAGGAACCCATAGACTCCAAATCCTGGATCCGCCTCTGGTTTCAAATAGAAATATTCTAAAAGGCCCAAAGTTGCATATTATGGCTATTAGAACATCGTGCGTGACACAACCAGTACGTACGTAGTTCCATATTTTATTTTTTCAAAAACTAAAAAGTTAGAAGTATATCTCTATTTGCGTGATTTTATTGTGTTTAGATAAATAAGAAAAAAGAAAAACCATATAGCCTGTGGAACACAAACAAGCTGTTTTTCTTGTTTTTTAGGTCTTGTTCGATAACTTTTGGGCTTCTTCTTTCTGCTACAATAACAGCTAATAATTAATAAGCACTCCAATTAGTGAAGCACTTAAATTAAAGAAGAAAAGATTAAGTAACCAGCTGGTGGTATTTATGCATGCAATTTTTTTATTTTTATTTTTTAAATTTATATATGAATGCAGTTTCACCTGTTATAATCGGTCATTTTACCATTAAGTTACATGTAATTGGTTTTATATTGTCTTCATGTGCTTTCAGTACACATTAGTTAATTAAACTCTTTTTTTCCGTACTCATACTAGTAGATTAAGTACTCGTATTTAATTTGTACAAATTTCGTACGTCGAAAAGTTATAAATATAATTTGAATCCCTTGACATAAGAGAAACACAAGTTCAATTTCCAAATCTCAAGTGTGATATTATTGGAATTTTTTGAATCCCCTCGTTATAATTCTCATTCTGCCACTAGGTGTAATGCTTCAGGCCTCGTCTTAATATTCGGGTTTATATTCCTCACATTTCCATTTCCGACATTGATGAGTTGTATTATGTTTTGATGATCTAACAAACTTTTATGTGGAGGACCAGATCGAGCACCTAATGTATAAACAACTTCACATGTCATCTCTGCCTTCAGGAATTCTGAACTATACACTGCTGAATGAGAAGGGACCTGATCCCTTATCGGACTCACAGATAAAAGTACACGTCAACTTGACAACTGTAAAAAGATGTGACAGAAAGGTGACTGACTGCTACTGTTCACGCTACAGTGTAGCAACAGTGCAGTAGTCACTTCTTTGTGGTTGAGCCTTGTACCCTCAAGACATTGGGCATCCTTCTTGGTATGTGCAATGTATGAGAATATCTTGAAACAAGAAGAACAACATATTCACTTGAGCATTATACAAAAAGAATATTCAAGCATTAAGTGCTCTCAAGCATTAAAGACTCAAGAGCTTCAAGAGCAAGAAGACCACTCCACTAAGGCCTACACAAAGTGCTCATCAAGTATTGATAATGTCCTTAGTTGAGTTGTAATCTTCTATTTTGTTTTTATTGTATCCTACTAGCTTTTGTAGAAGCAACTAGTTAGGAATCTTTTAACTCTTTATTCTCCAAAACTTTTGTGTGGCTAAAGCTAGTCATGAGTCAAAGTCTTTGTAACTAGATAGTGACAAAGTGGCTTGTAAGAAGGATTACAAGTTAGTGTGTTGAAGTCTTTGTAAGGTTGCCTTGCAGAGTGGCTTGTAATAGTTTAGATTACAAGTTAGTGAAGTTGAAATACTACAAGTATAGGTCGTGGTTTTTGTCCCCTTGAGTGGGATTTTTTCACGTAAAAATCCTTTGTCTCTTTACTTGTCTGTCTAGCATATAACTCTGTGGGAACTAGTAGAGGACCCGGTACCTCTACTGTTTGGTGGACTCTTAGGAACTTTCAATTGGTATCAGAGCGGGTTCTTTTAACACGGTTAACACCTAGAAAGGATCTGTAATGGCTGCTCCACCAAACTTCGAAGAGGGACAATCAACATATCGACCTCCGAGTTTCAATGGTCAATACTATGGATGGTGGAAGACTCGCATGCATGACTTCATCATGGCTGAAGATTCAGAGTTATGGGACATCATTTGCGATGGACCTCATGTTCCTATTCACAAGGTGGGAGAGGTTGGTTTTCTGGTGCCAAAAACAAGACTAGATTATAATGAGGCCGATAGAAAAGCTGTGGAAAAGAATTTTCGTGCCAAGAAAATTCTAGTGTGTGGAATAGGACCGGATGAATATAACAGGATTTCTGCGTGTCATTCTGCTAAAGAAATCTGGCAAGCCCTGCAGACAACCCACGAAGGAACAACACAAGTAAAGCAGTCAAAGATAGACATGTTCACTACCGAGTATGAGTTGTTCAAGATGAAGGAAGATGAAAGTATACAAGACATGCATACCAGGTTCACTTCCATTATCAACGAGCTTCACTCTCTAGGAGAAATCATTCCCAGGAACAAGCTAATGCGAAAAATCCTAAGTGTTCTACCTAGTTCTTGGGAAAGCAAAGTAAATGCCATCACTAAGGCAAAGGACTTGCAAATCTTAACAATGGATGAGTTGATAGGGAACCTGAAAACTTACGAGATGAAGAGAAAAAAGGACAGCGAAAGAAGAGAGCCCAAAAAGGAGAAGAACTTGGTTCTCCAAGCTGAAAAACATGAGTCAAGTGAGGAAGATAATGACATGGCCTATCTCACCAAGAGATTCCAGAAGATGGTTCGAAGGAACGGTGGAATACCAAGAAGAGGCAGCTCAAGCAAGCCTAGGAACCATGACTTGTGTCATAAGTGTGGTAAGCCTGGTCACTTCATAAAAGATTGCCCGCTACTGAAACATGATACCTAAAAATTCAACATGGACAAAGCTCCAAAGAGGAACCAGGTCCCAGATAGGAGATTCAGCAGGAAGAGTGCAGCTGACAATGTTGTAAGGCAAGCCCTTGCTGCTTGGGGAGATTCATCCAGTGAATCAAACGAGGAACCTGAAGCAGAAAACAGTTCCATGATGCCTGTTGAAAACAAGGCGAAGGAGTACGACTCATTGTTTGCTCTCATGGCTCAATCAGATGAAGAAGAAGAAGATGACACATAAGAGGTAGATTTCAGGGATGTTCAGAGAAATCTGAAATCCTACTCTCCTAAAAAATTGTTGTCTTTATCTAACGTTCTCATTGATACATATTATGTCTTAGTCGAAGATAAAGACCTTTTGACCACTGAACTAGGAGAAGTAGAACTAACTAGAGATGACCTATTAATGGTAGTGGAGGATTTAAAGAACACCATAGGCAATCTTGAAAAAGAAAAGAGAGAAGATAGGACTGTAGTGATGAGAGATCTGAAAGAAAAAACTGAAAGCCTAGGCCTTGATAAAACTAGGCTGAATGAAAGAATAAATGTTGTAGAACAAGAAAGAAATAACCTTCAAGATAAAATCTCATGTCTAGAGGAAACCATTCAGGAGCTCAAACTAGAACCTGGTCCACCAAGTGTGGAAAAAGGAAAGGAAATAGCTAGTGAAAGGTATGTCAAAATTGAGAAAGATTTGATTGAAGAAAAAGCAAGTTTGTGTAGTGAGTTAGAGAAAAACAGAGAGCTTCATGATGAATTAAGTAAGGTGAAATCTGATTTAAGAAGTCTTTAAACTGGACATGGTCGTCAGGCGCTGTCACTGCCATGTACTTTAACAACAGTGAAAACAAGCAGGGAATTGGATTTCAAAAGGAGAAGACTCCTTACAATCCACACAGCAAATATGTCACAGTCCCTGAAAATTGGCTTTGTACACATTGTGGGAACAATGGACACTTTAAAGAAAGCTGTCCAGCCAGGGACCGGTCAGTCCAAAAAAACAAAATGTTTGCAGGAAGGATAAAACCTGAGCAGGGACCAGGTCCCAGCTAGAAACACAAAATCCTGCCAGCATGGACTAGAAGAGTTCTCATTCACCCATTTCCAAATTACAAGGGACCCAAACTTGTTTGGGTTCCTAAACCTAACCATTAACTTGCATATGCAGGGATCAGTGAGGGAAANAGGATGTGTCCTTTGGAAATGGAAAGAAAGGATACATCCTTGGTGTTGGAAGAGTTGGAAGATCACTGGAACACTCAATAGAAAACATTTACTATGTGAATGGCTTAAAATACAGTCTTTTGAGTGTTTCACAAATCTGTGATAAAGGAAATAAAGTGGATTTTTTGTCAAAATCATGCAGTGTTACTAGTCTAGTAATTGGAGAGGTGGTGCTGATAGCCAAGAGGTACAAAAACATCTATGTTGCTGATTTCAAATCTCTGGAAGCAGGTGAGGTGAATTGCCTAAAGGCAGTTGAAGACAATGCTGAGCTTTGGCACAGAAGACTAGGGCATGCCAGTTTTACTCTTTTAAACAAGTTGATAAAGAGGGACCTGGTTCGTGTTCTGCCAACATCAAAATTCAAAGATCACAAAGTATGTGATGCATGTGCAAGAGGGAAACATGTAAGGGCATCCTTTAAACCAAACAGGATGTCAGCACATCGAGGCCTCTTGAACTCTTCCACATGGAT
Organism: Nicotiana undulata; assembly: GCA_005239495.1. Classification (NCBI taxonomy): domain Eukaryota; kingdom Viridiplantae; phylum Streptophyta; class Magnoliopsida; order Solanales; family Solanaceae; genus Nicotiana; species Nicotiana undulata. Next base: position 34,262 of record ML269840.1, read on the forward strand.
CTATGTGGACCAATGAGAGTTGCAAGTAGGGGTGGAAAGAAATACATTTTTGTTATTGTGGACGACTACTCTAGATTCACGTGGACATTATTCCTTCGATCAAAAGATGAAACATTTGAGGTATTTGCAGCCTTTGTCAAGAAAATTCAAGTGAAGATGAACATGAAGGTGGCATGCATCAAGTCTGACCATGGAACAGAGTTTGACAATGCAAGATTTGATGAATTTTGTAATGAATATGGAATCACACACAATTTTTCAGCTCCAAGGACTCCTCAGCAAAATGGTGTCGTGGAACGGAAAAATAGGACCATGGAGGAAATGGCTCAAACAATGCTCATAGACAGTGGGATTGCAAAAACCTTTTGGGCTGAGGCAATCAATACTGCTTTCTACTTGGTGAACAGGTGCATGATCAGGTCTTTTCTGAATAAGACCCCATATGAACTTCTCAATGGAAGGAAGCCCAAGGTAACTCATATAAGGGCTTTTGGGTGCAAATGCTGCGTTTTGAACAACGGGAAGGATCAACTGGGAAAGTTTGATGCCAAGAGTGATGAAGGAATATTTCTGGGTTACTCCTCCCAAAGCAAGGCATACAAAGTATATAACAAAAGGACTCAATGTGTGGAAGAGAGTGTTCATGTACTCTTCAATGAAACTCCCTTCTTGAACAAGGACAACAATGAGGATGATCAAGACAACAAACCACTCTTGGTTCCAGGAGAGATCACTGATGTGTCAAACGATAAGGCAGATATGATGAGTCAAGCAAAGGAGACATTAGAAGGCAACTCAACATCCTTCTCAGAACCTCAGGAGGAACCTGGTACTCATATCTCTCCTACAGAAGCTGAGGAAAGAGTTGGAGATGTTGTGGAAAGCACTCCTCACACAGCAACACAGGATTCACAAGGAAGCTCAACCAATATACCAAGTTCATCTACCAATCAGGTTCAAGTTCAAAACTGGAAGCATAAGAGCTCTCACCCTCTCGACAACATAATCACCCCTCTTGATTACGGAATTCAAACCAGATCGAAAACTAGAAATTCCTTAGCCTTTTCAGCCTTTCTGTCTCAAATTGAACCCAAGAACATCAAGGAAGCTCTAAAGGATGCTGATTGGATTGTTGTTATGCAAGAGGAGCTTCATCAATTTGAAAGAAACAAGGTATGGCATCTGGTACCTCGACCCTCTGACAGAACCATCATAGGAACCAGGTGGGTGTTCAGGAACAAGCTGGATGAAAATGGGACGACCACTAGAAGCAAAGCAAGGTTGGTGGTTCAAGGCTACAATCAAGAAGAAGGGATTGATTATGATGAAACCTTTGCTCTAGTTGCTCGCATGGAATCCATTCGAATTCTCATTGCCTTTGCATCTCATATGGAATTCACCTTGTTCCAAACGGATGTGAAAAGTGCATTCTTAAATGGTTATCTCAAGGAAGAAGTGTATGTCAAGCAACCCCCGGGGTTTGAAATCCATGCTCACCCAGAACATGTGTTCAAGCTAGATAAGGCCCTGTATGGATTGAAGCAAGCCCCTAGAGTGTGGTATGAAAGGTTGTCAAAGTTTCTACTTGACAATGGTTTTACTAGGGGGAAGATAGACAACACTCTTTTTCTGAAGAAACGAGGAAGGAACCTTCTCATTGTCCAGTTATATATTGATGACATTATTTTTGGTGCTACAGCAGATTCTCTATGTAACGAGTTTGCAACGCTTATGGGGAGTGAGTTTGAAATGAGCTTGATGGGGGACCTGAACTTCTTCCTGGGTCTTTAACTCAAACAGTCTATCAAGGGCACTTGCATCAGCCAGCAGAAATACATCAAGGAACTGCTAAATAGGTTTGATATGGAGGATTCCAAAGTGATTGACACACCTATTGCAGTGGCCACCAAACTTGACATGGATGATGATGTCACTCCTGTGAATCAAACCATGTATAGAGGGATCATTGGATCACTTCTCTATCTCACAGCTAGCAGACTAGATATAGTCTTCAGTGTGGGACTATGTACAAGATTTCAATCCAGTCCCAAGGAGTCACATCTGAAAGCATCTAAGAGGATCCTGCGCTACCTCAAAGGCACACAGGACCTGGTCCTTTACTATCCTTCAGGTGACAACTTTAATCTTGTTGGTTATGCTGACGCTGACTATGCAGGTTATTTGGTAGACAGGAAAAGCACTTCAGGGATGGCTCATTTTCTTGGATCTTGCCTAATCTCTTGGGGGACAAGGAAGCAGAACTCAGTAGCACTATCCACACCAGAAGCTGAATATGTTGCAACTGCCTCTTTCTGTGCTCAGCTGCTGTGGATCAAACAACAATTGGAGGATTTTGGTGTTTTCATCAACAGCATTCCACTCCTATGTGACAACACCAGTGCACTCAATATGGCAAAAAATCCCGTTCAACACAAGAGAACTAAGCACATTGATGTGAGACATCACTTCCTCAGAGACAATGTTGAAAAGGGACACATCAGCATGAAGTTTTGTTGCACTGAAGATCAAATTGCAGACATCTTCACAAAGGAACTGGGAAGAGAACATTTTGAGAAGAACATGCTGGCTCTGGGCATGCTGAGACCTAATTAGGAACCTGGTGCTCCTATGGCTATAAATGTTGTACTCAGGATAAGATACTAAAGTGTTTTCCTAACAAAGTCTAACTCACTTTAATACCGTTACAGGTAGACACGCATGGTGATTACAGAACTTAATGAAGTAGCATCATAGACCATACAAAGAATGAAGAACTTGTTTTTCAAAATAAAACAAGTAAGGGACCCGGTTCCCTTATGCTAGGTTAGTAAGTATATGTGTTCTCTCCTTCTCTCTCGAAAAGTAACTACATTAATTACTGCTGCCACTATTCCCTCTCTCTCTCTACCTTTTCAGCGACACATCAATCACATCTGTCCTTATACTTTTCAACTCCCCTACACGTTTTCTCACTTCTCAAGAACCGACAAATTGAAACCCGTTTCCTTTAAAAAAATCATTCCTCTCTATCACATTATACACACCTTCATCTGCACTCAAAATCTTTTACTCTCTCCTACCTACTCCTCTCACTCTTTGCTTACATTGTTCACATGGCTTCCCCAGAAGAAATCCCCCTTTCCACAATCACTGCTGACCTCAATACCACCCTCGTTGAGGATCAAGGTTTCTCCCCCTCACAAGAGCTTACTTCTGCCTCTCCATCATCCTCACATCCCCTTGTACCAGAACCATATCAGGGACCTTCAGTCCCTAAAGCTTCTCTCCCTTCGTCTCCACCATCTCTATCCTCGCCAAAAACCCTAACCCTTGAAAAAGCTCCTTCACCAACGTCCTCCTTTGTACCACCATCTGGATCTCCCACCTCTGAAACTTCTCCGGCCTCTGAAGCTTCAGAGGATGATCCAAATCAGTATATCAACTCCGCCTTTCTAAATACTCAGCCTCCCATGAAGTCACCAGAAAAAGAAGCGGCTGAAAACATCATCGCCATCTCATCGAAAAAATCCTCTGAAAGTACATTTTCTCTTCCTGAGCCTCAGGGAGCCTCCATGTCTATTCTTGAGGATGAAGTAACCATGGTCCCCTTCGAGTATTCTCATCATGAGACTCAGCACTCAAAACCTAGTAAGGGATCTGGTTCGTCACCCTCTCAGTCTCTGAATGAGCAAATCTTTTACACTCCTCCTCTCGAGTCCATTCATCCACTCAATGAACCTGTGAATGATGAGGATGAAGATAGTATGGCACTTAGTGCCAAACTTAAACTGCGTCATGGGATCAGTGCTTCCATTTCCTCGGTGAAGCGTCCTTCTACTAGACTTCAAAAGAAAGAGGATGTGGACCGGGCTCTTGAGAAAAGCAAGAAAGTTAACAAGCCAAAAAGGAGGCGTCTGGTAAAGGATGGTCATATTGTAGTGGATAAGGATATTCGGGTTGTGGAGGTTGACGAAGAAACTACTGAGGAACCTAGTTCCTTAGTAAAAAGAAATAAAGTTGTGTCTCGGAAGAGTGTGAAGCCATCAGTCTTACAGTTTGAGGAAAAAGTCAAGAAGAAAAATGTTGGGGAGGTCAGTGGACCGAAATCTTTATCTGCTTGTTCCAAGGAAAAGTCAGTCAAAGTGTCAGGAAAACATAAGCGAGAAGAAGACGAAGCACCAGCGGAGGAACCTGGTGTCGTTCAAGCTGCTAAGTGGAAAGAGAACGTTCAGCGGCAAGTTGTGATGTTAGGGCGCACCATTGACCCTAAGACCCTTGACATGACAGGCATGAGCAAACTCATGCTATGCTTGAGTTCCAGAAGTGGGGACATCGCCTGAATGTAAGTGGGGCTAAGGTCTATGAGGATGTTGTACGGGAGTTCTATGCTACGTTTTTCCTCCCTGTTGATAATCATGCATGTGTATTAGTGGGGAATGTGGACATCGTGTTTGATGCTGCCCTTTTGGGGGAAATTCTGGGCATTCCGTCAGAAGGTTTATCTTCCATAGATCCAGCCAAGGATGCATGCAGCAACACTTTTCGGAAGATCATTGTCCAATCTGGGTCTGTTCAGCATGGGGACCGGGTACATAAGAAGGCTATGCTGCCTGTTTATCAGCTTCTCTTCGAGTTGGTAAACAAAGTTCTTCTCCCCAGGGCTGAGAGACGCTATGTTGCATCTAGGGATGATCTTATCCTGATGGAGGCACTTGACAACTTTAACCCTGTGAACATGCCCGCTCTCATGATCAACCACATGGACAAGGTGGTCTCCCTCAAAGATGGTAACCATGGTATTCCCTACGGTTTCTTGCTTACAAGAATCTTTGAACACTTCAAGGTACCTCTCAACAACCCTCGTGTTGGAACCCGTAAACAGAGCTTTACCAAGACCACTCTTGAAGAGTGTGAATGCATCGAGAAGGCTGGGGGCAGCAACTCTACAATTTCTCAAATGATCAATGCCCTGAATGCTGCCCAGGACACTATCAAGAGGCTAAAGGCACAAATTGCCATCATGGAGGCGTCAGGTCAATTTGATAAGGGACCCGGTTCTAGTAGTTCATCTGATACAGATGTGGCCCGCCTGACCAAAGAGAATGCTGAGTTGAAACAACAAGTTGAAAATCTGAAGGACAAGCTTCTTCAGGAACAGTCCTCTGCGAATGCTCGTATGGACCTAGTCCTTCGCTCTCTCACAGCCTCCTCTTCTAAGCCTTCCTAATATAGTGCTCCTTAGGATTCTCCTTCCTTGTTCTCTTTTATGTTGTGGCTGGTAGTTATTAATGTAGTTCCTTTAGTTGTTTTGGGATTGGATAACATATACCTGCTCCTGTATTGGAAAATCCAAATGAAGTTCTCTGCTTTCGAGCGAAGACTTCTACAATGTTTTTAGTTTTTGTTATAAATATCATCAGTCTTTTTGTGTTCTATATGATGCTTCTCTGAATTTTGTTCTGTCCTCTACCATGTTGTGTGCACACAAGGGGCATGAGTTAACTTTAACGGACTTCTTTGGTTTTTCTTACCTAAGTTTGCCTTTTTATGATGCCAAAAGGGGGAAGTTAAAGGGAAAATTGAGAATTCTGACCTGTTTGTGCATTGTTTAAGAGGGGAGCACAACCTAAGGGGGAAGCATATTGATAGGGGGAACGTGCTAGGAACCTGGTAGCTCATTGTTACACTATCACATTTCCTTCCCAATTATAAAAATTTGTCATCATCAAAAAGGGGGAAATTGATGAGTTGTATTCTGTTTTGATGATCTAACAAAATTCTATGTGAAGGACCAGATCGAGGACCTATTGTATAAACAACTTCACATGTCATCTCTGCCTTCAGGAATTCTGAACTATACACTGCTGAATGAGAAGGGACCAGCTAAGGGACCTGATCCCTTATCGGACTCACAGATAAAAGTACAGGTCAACTTGACAGCTGTAAAAAGTTGTGACAGAAAGGTGACTGACTGCTACTGTTCACGCTACAGTGTAGCAACAGTGCAGTAGTCACTTCTTTGTGGTTGAGTCTTGTACCCTCAAGACATTGGGCATCCTTCTTGGTATGTGTAATGTATGAGAATATCTTGAAGCAAGAAGAACAACATATTCACTTGAGCATTTTACAAAAAGAATATTCAAGCATTAAGTGCTCTCAAGCATTAAAGACTCAAGAGCTTCAAGAGCAAGAAGACCACTCCACTAAGGCCTACACAACGTGCTCATCAAGTTGATAATGTCCTTAGTTGAGTTGTAATCTTCTATTTTATTTTCATTGTATCCTACTAGCTTTTGTAGAAGCAACTAGTTAGGAATCTTTTAACTCTTTATTCTCCAAAACTTCTGTGTGGCTAAATCTAGTCATGAGTCAAAGTTTTTGTAACTAGATAGTGACAAAGTGGCTTGTACGAAGGATTACAAGTTAGTGTGTTGAAGTCTTTGTAAGGTTGCCTTGCAAAGTGGCTTGTAATAGTTTAGATTATAAGTTAGTGAAGTTGAAATCCTATAAGTGTAGGTCGTGGTTTTTGTCCCCTTGAGTGAGATTTTTCCATGTAAAAATCCATTGTCTCTTTACTTGTCTGTCTAGCATATAACTCTGTGGGAACTAGTAGAGGACCTGGTACCTCTACTGTTTGGTGGACTCTTAGGAACTTTCAGACATAAGGAAAAGAAGAAGAAAATCGAAAAGAAAAGGAATAAAAATGAGTAAATTTTATGCGTGATCGTTTAACTTTATATTCATTACACAAAAGTTACTTTTCTTCTTTTTTGTTACATAAAAATCATTCAACTCTGTATTCATTACCTAAAAGTCACTATTTTTTTTTATTTTGTTATGCAAAAATCATTTTACTTTGATCTATTTATCACAAAAGTCACCTTGGCCAGATTTTATAATACTTTTACTTGAAAGTCTATTATGCCCCAGTCATTATAATTTCTCTCAGTTATGTAATACCTTCTATATAATATAATTTTCCCTACATATTTTACATATAATTAAAAAAAACTTAAATTATTTATTATTTTATAATATATCCATACATTTAATTTTTCTTCGCACTCAATTTATTTAAGTATATTTAAATATGAACATATTTTAAAAATAAAAAATGATTTATTATTTATTTGAAGTAATAACAAATAAATTTGTTTAACAAATGATAGTTTTTTAGCCAATACAAATTTTAAATAAAAGTTTCAGAGATATTTGTGTTTAATATTAAATTTTTTAAAACTTTATTAAGATTATTTATTTGAACGTATTAATTTGATGCGTTATTGTGTTAAATGCGGGTATTTTATTTATTGGATTAATGAGTATGGCTTGGATGATAAATTAGTGAGATTTAATTTTATAACTTTTACTAAAATATTTCATTAAGCATGATTAAGAACATGGACTTGAGATTTGTTTACGGTAATATTACTGACAAATTTAATAATGCTACTTATATATCTTGAAAATTAACGTTAAAAAAATTAAATGTAGGAATATATTATAAAAATAATAAATAAAATAATATCAAGTTATTTTAATTATAAGTAAATACCGGGGTAAAAGTATATTATATAGCATATAATATAGAAGGTAATACGTAAATGAGATGTATTATAATGTCAATGGCATAATAAACTTTTCAAATAAACGATTTGTAAAATATGGTCAAAGTGATTATTGTGAAACTAGAGCACAATAAAATAATTTTGTGTAACAAAAGAAAGAAAAATGGTTTTTGGGTAATAAACATAAAGTTGAATGACTTGTACGTAACAAAAGAAAGAAAAGTGACTTTTGGGTAATAAACACAAAGTTGAATAACTACTCATAAAGTGTACTCAATAAAAACATGTATTGTTAATTTATATCAGTATAAGTAATTTCATACTATTAGGTCATTTTTACCTGTAGTAATTGGTTATCTGTTTTATTTTCAAGATTACAAATTTAATATTCTAAGGAGGGTTACATATAAATATTATTTGGGTGATCTGACAATGTACAAACTTCTTTATACTAATAATGTATATAAATTAAACACTACTGCCTGGAAGGTTTGAACATGAACCACTACAGGCTAATCAACTACTACCAATAGAATTATCTAAGAAGAATTTCAAATATTCAATCCCCATTACTATTTAAGAATAATTAAGCTTGATATTGAATATATGCCATTCCTCATGAAATTATTATGTTGACAGATGCACCCATAAACTATATTCTTCTTTCATCTAATTGATGCTAAATGAAATTGTTTAAATTTAATAAGGCCATATATTCCTTTCCTTATTTTGTATATTTTTCTCTTTTCATTTTATAGTTTGAGGAGGAGACTGGTGAGCAAACATAAGAGGATACTTTAAATCTTGTTATATAAGTAATAGTTCACGTTGTAGGACATTTGTTTTTTTCTATTAAAAATATATTTGGCCTTGGTCTTGTCAAAGAGGCTTATTCATTCCTTATCCATATTAAAGAATATTAAAATAGTTGGCATTTACATGTTGACATATTCATATTCTTATATCATGTGTATGGTGTCATTCAACATATAAAAAAGAAATTAGCTTGATGCAGTCCTGCAGGAATTAAATAGTAATGCATTTTCATTTATATTTGAATCTTCATCCTTAATTAGTTCTTGACTATTTGTCTCAAGACATTCATGCGCAGTTTGTTTCTTGAAATATTAAAATAGAATCCGTCTGTCTTTGGTGTATACTTTTGCTTGAAATTGTAGTCATTTGGGAAAAATGAGCATTCAGAGCGCTGAATATCAGAACTATGAATTTGCTAGTGATTACAGCGTAGTATTCCCACAGAATATTGATCAACAGAAATCTACATCATGCTTGGAATTTTGTTATCAGCCAGGAACTTCTGCAGAAAATTGCTGCCAACAGATATCTTGGCCTAATACTGATTCATCATCAAGAACAATCATCACTCGAATCGGGTCACCACCTTCAGCTTTTTTTGCTACAGAGAGGTATATGGGATTAACACAATATGAATACCAAGAAGACAATAGTTCTCAACTGTCCAAGAATATTGATCCTCAATTACCATCATATCCTCAACAATGTCAAAATGATTTCTTAGCGCGAGCTGACCAAGATTTTCCCAAGATTTCAATGCCATCATTCATCAGATCACAGTTGTCAAGTAGTCAACTCCTTGGTCCTGAAGGAGCCTATGAAAATCCTTTCAGCAATCTATCGAAGAAAGAGAGGATAGTGCTTCTTAAGAGTAAGTTGGCTAAAGAATTTGATTCTTCAAACAAGCAACATTCAATGCCAGTTTTCCATGCAAATCAAGATTATGGTGTAAGTACTTTTAATAGGTTCTTGTCTACATAATAATAGTATTGCTTTTTCAAGATTTAAATCACAGCACCATTCTGATTCTTGTTATGTTCCAGCAGCTCTCCAATAATGTTTGTGGTTTTAACTTGGTTCATGCAAGGCAACAATCTGGAAGTCCATCAGCTAATAATGTTAATAACTCTGGATGTTCTGGAGGATCATTATCCAACAAGACACGAATCAGGTGGACTCAACATCTCCACGATCGATTTGTTGAGTGTGTAAATCGTCTTGGAGGGGCTGATAGTAAGTAATTTCACACATCCCTTACCTTTTAAATTTTTGTTTCCTTGGAGGTTGTAACAGTCGGGATTTGCTTGGGGTGTCACATTTTTGTGCCCAAGGTTGCTCGCGGAGTGGCTCTTATACCATATTGTAACAGCCCAACTCACTAGTGATATTGCTCGCTTTAGGCCTAGGTCCGTGCATCTTAAAACACATCACTAGGGTCAAGACTTGCTCCTGAGATTCGCCTGGGTTGTCATTTAAGTGATCAATTTTGGCTATGGATTAATTGTTCTTCCATTCATTTTCCAGAGGCAACGCCAAAGGCAATACTTAAGCTGATGGATTCAGAAGGGTTAACCATTTTTCATGTAAAAAGCCATCTGCAGGTACTTGTAATATGAAAGAAATAGTAGTTTCTTGGAACACCTTCTGGTATTTTGAATAAATTCTAAAGCAAATGTGTTTCGTTTTTGTGTTGACTATTATTCCATTGTAGAAATATCGAAGTGCAAAGTACATCCCTGAATCAGCAGAAGGTATGTATTTTCCAAAATTAGAAGAACACTATGCTTATGATGGAAAGCACTAGGAGAGACTGTTTCCTTTACACAATTATGCTAATCATAAAATCTCGTCAGAAGATCAAAACAATAATTTTCATCTTACTTCTTTGTCATTTCCAACTTAAAAAAGAATCTTACATAGTAGTTTTTTGTTGTTGTCAATTTTAACTTTGCTGGTGAAAAAAGCTCTCTGATTTACTCAATTTTGCCATGACATAGAGTTATAATGCAGGGAAACCTGAAAAGATGGATAGCCCGAATAATGTGACACAGATCAACATCAAAACGTACGTTCCTTGCAACTTTGCTAACCATTATTTAAGCTGGACAATGAACTTATACCAGATATTATTTTTTTCCAGGGGGATGCAAATCAAGGAAGCACTGAATATGCAGCTAGAAGTCCAGAGGCGTCTTCACGAGCAACTAGAGGTATATTTATAAATTTATGGATCGGAGCTGAAAGTAAGTAGTAGCACTTTGAAGTTTGAATTCTGATCAAGGCAATCTTTCTGAATCCTAGATTCAGCGCAAGTTACAAATGAGGATTGAAGAACAAGGGGAGCAACTGAAGAAGATGTTTGATGAACAACAAAAGACAACCAGGAGCCTATTGGTTGATTCATTCACCCAACATGAAGATGAAGTTGTCATTGCAGACAGCTTCGACAACACCAATTTATCATGGAAGCATATGCATTAGCAATCATGACTTTAATTTCTACCACTAGAGACTTAATTTGCTTCTCTGTAGAGTGAGATAACGTATACGAAAACTGAAATGACTTCAAGTTTCAAATTATAGACAGCTGATGTCATAAATAGTAGCCAAATAACTAGTACGTAATTCTTAGAGTTGTTCCCTTTTATCCTGTTTGATTGATGTTCTTTTGAGTCACTGACTTGCAGCAAATTAGATATGGCTCTTCTGAATGTATGGAAGAAACTTAATAAAGAAAATGTGATGCACTAGTTTCATATCAAAAACCAAATGGCCAAACAGTCCATCCCACCAACTAGATAAAGTGAGTCATGCTGATACTAATTATTCATACGCAGAATATCATGAAACAGTGAATATCCCTCAAAGTACAGTTTGACTTCTTAAATCTTAAATTTAACATATATAGTTCGCACTTCACATTGGACTCAACATGGTCAGTTACAAAAGTGCTAAAATAACAAAGCATTTAATCACAACTACGTCTTCTTTTTTATTTCTTTTGCCAAAGCCGGAAATGATTTCATTTCTACTTTAAATATTTCGTATTCTCACCAATTCAGATTCTCATGATGTTGGTCACAACTAAAGAGTCCGCTCACTGCCAAAAGGAAGGAAAGGAAGAGGGGCTGTTTGGATCATTTATATGGACCGGGCTTGAGCCCAATTTGTGATTTCACTAACAACACAATTATAATTATAACCAACATAACATGTGGGTCCGTCCTCGGTTAGAACAAAGAGAGGGCTTTTCCGTCATTTCAACTCCAGATTTATTAATTACCACTCAATTGGACTCTCGGGATTCAAAGTACGTACGGAATATTTACTGCTACTCATCATGGTTTAACCTTCACATAGTCGTTGCTTCTGATTCTTTAGTCACACAACAAACCCACGTTTTCTGATTTCAAAATAAATTTCAAAGTCATTTTCTTAGGGGAAAATGGCCAAATTTACTTTCCGGTATTGTTTATATTTAACATCCGTTATACTATCCAGTTAAATTTATCCATCATATTATCGGGCTAAATCTGGTCATACCATCAGCAAACTTTTAAACATTACCTCTCAGTCGTCAGGTGACCCAAAATCTCTCAAATTATTTTAATCAAGTCACTTACTCTTCTTCATGATCAACTATTTTTTAAATAATTAGCATATACGTGCTTTCTTAATTGGAAAAAAAATAAGAGCAAGAAATATTAAAATAATACAATGGTTAGTAAACAGTGTATAGTAAATTGAAGAATCTAAATTAGGTAGCTTGTCTAAATTCAAAAAGTATTACAACACCCCAACTTTAATAAATTCGTCGCACTAAAGGTATGGAGACTTTGCAAATATCAGTGATAGAAGTTGAAGTTCCTTCGAGACTTTATATTGTCGAGTTCAACTTTGCTTTAATCGAACTTTATACTAACCTCCTCACTTTCTCTTTCTCTCTCCTCGCTTAACGACTCTTTCTCTTTCTCTCTCCTCGCTTTCTCTCCCTCCCTCACGCTTACTAGTTTTCCCGTCGACAGGACCCCTCACCGGCGTGACCACCGGCGCCGGCACACAAGTAAGTCGCCCCTCTCTTTCTCTCTCTCTCTCTCCCCCCTCTCCCCTCCTCATCTCTCCTCTCTCTCCCCCACCCCTGACTGCATACCCTCCTGGGTCTCCGCCGATAATCTGGCCGGCGACCTCCAGGCGACACCCCTCCGCCCCTCTTCTCTGTCCCTCTCTCCCTTCCCCTCTCTTAACCCCCAAATCCATTCCCTCTCCACCTACTGCTTTCTTCCCCAACCCAGTCCTGAAATCCTAGAAGTCCTGCCGGTGACCTCTAGTCGGCGACCCTCCCCCTCCCCCCCCCCTCCCCCGGTTGCAGTCCCCTCCATTTTTCTAGACCTGTGTGCAAACCCACCCCCTTTTGGTAGGTCGACATCCCCCCCTATTTGTTTCGTGGTGGTTGTTTGTGTTATTTCAGGGAAGGAGTTGCGGCGGCCGAGACGAGCGCGAGGAATACGGGCGAGAAGAGAGGACCGGATAGTGTGCGCAAGAGTTGGCGGGAGTTGGAAGGACGTACGAAAGAGCTCCTGTGACCTCGGGTGCAACTACTCATATCTCCAGGGTTTTGTTTCCACCGGGAGTTGGTACCTCCCGCTTTTCTGTATACCTTTTCGATAAGTTAAATTTTGGCTATTTAGTTAGCATCACTTTGAGCATATTATTATAGTTCTTGTAGGTGCTACATGTTATTTTTTTAGTTCGGATCCTAGTTAGTGTTTTTCGTAGCCTATCGCAGGTGTAGTGGCTTTGGTCGGGGATGGTAGAGTAAGGTTCGGGGGATGTCTGGGGTGAGGAGGGGGTCAGCGGATGGGACGGGAGGCAAGGTGGGTAAGGGGAAAGAGGGAGCCTGTAGATTGAGGATTGGGTTGTGGAACATAGGCACGCTGACGGGTAAGTCGATCGAGTTGGTGAAGATTCTCCAGAAGAGGAGGGTCAAGATAGCTTGTGTCCAGGAGACTAGGTGGGTAGGGTCGAAGGCGAGGAATGTAGACGGGTATAAGTTGTGGTACTCTGGGTCATGAGGGGTAAAAATGGAGTGGGCATCTTGGTGGATAAGGATCTTAGGGAGTCTGTGGTTGAGGTTAGGCGAGTGAATGATAGGTTAATATTTATTAAGTTGTTGATTGGTGAGTGTACCTTCAATATCGTTAACGCTTACGCGCCGCAAGCAGGCTTGGATGAGGAGGTTAAAAGGCGCTTCTGGGAGGGTTTGGACGAGACGGTGCGTAGCTTTCCTCCTTCTGAAAGGTTATTTATCGGAGGGGATTTTAATGGCCATATTGGGTCGGTCGTTGGTAACTATGGCGAGGTGCACTGTGGCTTTGGCCTTGGGGACAGGAACGAAGGAGGTACTTCGCTGTTAGATTTCGCTAGGGCTTTAGAGCTGGTGATTGCGAACTCGACTTTCCCGAAGAGGGAAGAGCATATGGTTACTTTCCATAGTGCCGCGGGGAGGACTCAGATTGATTACCTCCTCCTCAGAAGTTGTGATAGAGGGTTGTACAAGGATTGCAAGGTTATCCCGGGAGAGTCCCTCGCGACTCAGCATAGGCTCTTAGTGATGGACGTCGGTATTTTGATAAAGAGGAAGAGGAGGTAGGCCCGGGGACGACCGAGGATTAGATGGGGAGCTTTGACTAAGGATAATGCCCAGGAGTTGGAGAAGAGGTTATCCGCTATGGGAGCTTGGAGGAGTAGTGGGGACGCGAGCTCTATGTGGTTAGAGACGGCGACCTTTGTTAGGGAGGCGACGAGGGAGGTGCTAGGGGTATCGAAGGGTTATTCTGGCAGGCATCAAGGAGACTGGTGGTGGAATGATGTAGTCTAAGGTAAAGTGGAGGCGAAGAAGGTAGCGTATGCGAAGTTGGCAGGGAGCACCAGTGAGGAGGAGATGATAGAGAACAAAGAGAGGTACAAGGTGGCGAGGAAGGATGCGAAGCTGGAGGTAACAGAGGCCAAAAATGCGGCATTTGGTCATCTGTACGAGGAATTGGGGGGAAAAGGCGGGGACAAGAAGTTATTTCGGCTGGAAAAAGCGAGGTAGAGAAAGGCCCGAGACCTAGACCAAGTAAGGTGCATCAAGGACGAGGATGGTCGGGTATTGATGGGGGAGTCTCGGATTAAGCAGAGATGGAAGTCGTACTTCCAAGGTCTTCTCAACGAGGAGGGGGATCGAGAAATAGAGCTAGGGGTTTTGGGGAATTCGGAGAGTCTCCGAGATTTTGGGTTTTGCAGGTGCATTAGGGTGGAGGAGGTAGTAGGGGATTTCGTAAGATGAGTAGGGGTAGAGCGACCAGGTCGGACGAAATTTCGGTTGAGTTTTGGAAGTGTGTGGGTAGAGCAGGACTGGAGTGGTTGACGGGGTTGTTCAATGTTATTTTTAGGACGAAGAGGATGTCGGGGGAGTGGAGATGGAGTACAGTGGTGCCGTTGTACAAGAACAAAGGTGATATATCCAGTGTTGTAACAACTATAGGGGCATCAAGTTACTGAGCCATAATATGAAAGTCTGGGAGAGGGTGGTTCAGGCGAGGGTGAGGAAGACGACGTCGATATCCGACAACCAGTTTGGGTACATGTCGGGTCGATCCATCACGGAAGATATCCACCTTATTAGGAGGTTGGTGGAACAGTTCAGGGATAAGAAGAAGGACATGCTCATGGTGTTTATCGACTTAGAGAAAGTATATGAAAAGGTCTCTAGGGAGGTGCTCTGGAGATGTCTTGAGGCTAAGGGCGTGCCGGTCGCCTACATAAGAGCGATCAAGGGCATGTATGATGGAGCTAAGATTAACATTAGGACTTTACCTTGGTGATGGATAAACTGACACACCATATCCAAGGGGATGTGCCATGGTGTATGTTATTTGCGAATGACAAAGTTCTGATTGATGAGACGAGGGTCAGTGTTAACGAGAGGCTGGAGGTCTGGAGACAAACCCTCGAGTCTAAGGGTTTCAAATTGAGCAGGTCTAAGACTGAGTATCTGGAGTGCAAGTTTAGCGTTGAGGCGAGTAAGGTAGGTGGGGACGTGAGGCTTGGATCTCAGGTCATCCCCAAGAGAGATAGTTTTAAGTACCTCGGGTCGGTGATTCAGGGGGACGGGGAGATCGACGAGGACATCACCAATCGTATAGGGGCGGGTTAGACAAAATGGAGTCTTGCATCTGGAGTCTTGTGTGACAAGAAAGTGCCACCGAAACTTAAAGGTAAGTTTTATATAGTTGTGGTTAGACCGGCCATGTTGTATGGGGCAGAGTGTTGGCCGGTTAAGAACTCCCATATTCAGAGGATGAAGGTAGCAGAGATGATAATGCTTAGGTGGATGTGCAGGCACACTATGATAGATAGGATTAGGAATGAAGATATTGGGGAGAAGGTGGGCGTGGCTCCGGTGGATGATAAGATGAGGGAAGCGAGGCTCAAATGGTTCGGGCACGTGAGAAGGAGCAGCCTTGATGCCCTGGTGAGGAGGTGTGAGCGGTTGGCGGTGGTGGGTTCGAGGAGAGGTAGAGGGCGGCCGAAGAAGTATTGGGGATAGGTGATTAGGCAGGACATGTCGAGACTGCAGATTTCCGAGGACATGGCTCTTGATAGGAAGGCCTGGAGGTCAAGCATCAAAGTTGTAGGATAGGGGGTAGTAAAGTTTTTCATTCTTCAGTGCCGGGGTGGGGCGGGTTTGGATAGGTTTGATCTTAGAGGGCTTGAGGTCTACGTTGAGCGCGCACTGGATATTGTTATTGCATGTCATTTATCGTATGATTTTTATGTTTATGCTATTATTTTCATGATTTCTGTTGGAGTTACTAATGAATTGTCTTTTCGTGTTCATTCCCGCCCCCTGAGCTGAGGGTCTATTGGAAAAAACATATCTGCCTTATTGGGTAGGGGTAAGGCCTGCGTACAGACTAGCCTCTCCAGACCCCACTTTGTGGGACTTTACTGGGTAGTTGTTGTTGTTGTTGAACTTTATACTAACCAAACATTAACAAAATACATCCGAATATACATGTACAAATATGATGATCAGTTGCATAGAATATACAATAAATAGACCCGCTGAATTCTACGATGTATAGATGGTTAAAAATATAAAATTTTAAACCAATTCCAAATTATTATCACAAGAAGAGAAGTTGGTGCACTGGTAATTAAAAATTCTATGAATAATTTGTATATTCTAGTACCTTTAGCATTCACATCAATAGTAATTTCTGAAAATATTGGAGCAAGAAGAACAATAAGTGATGTAAATAAAAAGAAATTGGGAGATTTTTGATTACTTAACCGATCAAGGGATAACTTTTAAAAGTTTGTTAATGGTATGAGTAAATTTATTCGAATAGTATAATAGTAGAGGCAAATTTAACCGATAATATAACAGGGGTTAAATATAAACAATATTCGAGTATAAAGAATGTATTTGGCCCTTTTCCCTTTTCTTACTGGATAATAGTAGTCCCTACTACAAGAACTTGTCAAACGTAAGTGGATACCAGCAGTCTGCTCTCCCTCTTTACACAAAAATTCACGCGTTTTTGGAAAACCAAGGTCAATTATAAAATAGAACTTACATTTTGTGTACTAATAATATAAATATTTTCTATATAATCAATTGATTCATAAAAATAAATAACTTTTCAAATGAAGTTTGATATGATAATTTGAATATTTTTTGTGTAATTCATGACACTCCAATTGACCGATTAATCATTAAGTATCCAATATGGTTTGCCACATAACATGTGTTCGCATTTTCCAAAGAAAAAGAAATCAAAATAGTTTGAGTTTTGGTTTGTTGAACATGTTTGCATGCCATTTTTATTATACACAAGGCTTTATATTGCATATATATTATGAAGCATTGTTGTTCCCAAACGCATATGCTAGTATGTGTGGTCGTACAAATAATAAAATGATAAGTCGAGTGCCGAACCCACAGAGACTTGTATTAACTACCTACTAAATTCACCAAGATTATTATTCAGTCGAGTCAATCCGAGTTGAAAAGTGTGATTATACTCAGCTATAATTCTAATTAGTAACTAAATTATCAAGCAACAAAATAGTTGTTGTGAATGCAGTAGAGACAAATATTCCAGGGTTGTGATCGATTCACCAATCGTACTGTGTTCTAATTAACTCTTCATTTCATACAATTCACTCATGGTTGCTAATTAATCCAACAATTGCTCTTGTAGCCTTCTCCCGAAGTACTACTCGCCTATTCAAAATAGATTAACGCATATATTCATGTTAAATCAATGAAAATGCATTAAGATTATGATATTTAATTAAGCACGGCGACTAGGTATATTCGTATCCTAACCACAAATCTGTCCCCCACCCCCACCCCAGATTTATG
Organism: Nicotiana undulata; assembly: GCA_005239495.1. Lineage (NCBI taxonomy): Eukaryota > Viridiplantae > Streptophyta > Magnoliopsida > Solanales > Solanaceae > Nicotiana > Nicotiana undulata. Next base: position 52,061 of record ML269840.1, read on the forward strand.
ATCAGGCTCTCTTCAATTCTTCTCAAATCTAAACATGGTTTTCCTAAGCATATCATAGATAGTAAATAAAACCTAATTGATGTTCAGACAATTAAGCAATTAATCACAAAATTGAAAAAATTACAACCATATATTGGTGAATTATAATTAAGGTTAAGTCAACGTTAAACAACAATATTCATGGCTAAATCACAACCCCAAAACTATGCGTTCTAGCCACTCATGATAATATCAAACAAATTCATGTTGGATAATTGAAAATACTAAGAAAAGATGAAGAAAACTGAGATATCCTCACTCCCCAATGTTTCCTGTGTGTATTCTCTCTTCAAAGTGGTATCTCCCCTCTCAAAATAGGCTTAGTCTTGCTTTTATACGAGTTGGGTAGGGCTAGGGCCGAAATAACCTTGTCCTGGGCAAAGTTGGAGAAATTCCCTTCACCAGCGTCCAGGGCAGCGTGGGGCGCTAGCCCTGCCGCTAGCCTGCTGAACATTCAGTAAACGGCACCACATGTGGCGTGGTGCGTTGCCTGTGGCTCTGCAATTCAACATTTCCCATTTTCCCTCCATTTTGGCTCTAATCTCTCCTCTTTCACCCCCTATTGCTTACATATGATTCCTACACATAATAACACCACAAATTAACATAAATCAATACATTTTACATCCGAAATCCACGAAACACAAGTGAAACATGAGGCGATATACATATAAATATATATACTTTAAGATAAATATCAACACCTCACACCTAGACTCTTGCTCGTCCTAGAGCAATGGGACTATCAACTACACCCCAATAACGTACACATCTCAACTAGAGAGGAGCACTTCAATTTTTAACCGTACACTCTACCCTTGACTATGATCGATACCAGCAATCGAGCATGAACATACAAAATTCACATTCTTCCCGTTTTAAATATACCCAAGTATATCCTTTCAATTCAATCAATCCAAATAACCTATTTGTAACCACCCTACCTCAAGAGCCGACTTGATACCACTAAGCACCCTCAACTCGCGCACTTTCTCAAAAAGAGACGTATACAACATTATCAATCCTTCGTGAGATCATGTGCTCTCACCAACAAATAAAAGAGTGAATATAAAATAGTCCACACATTCAAGTATGCCATTGAACATAATTTAAGGACATCACACAATTGAACAAAATTCACTCACTCTCACAAAGAATTCATGTGCATCCCGTGGTCGTACCATAAGCTTGCCCGTAGTGTACATCTCTACTAATCTAATCTAGCCAAATCTAGGATCAATTAGGACTTTTAAGTTGTAATGTAGGCTAAGGGATGGGTAAGATACATTTACGAATAGTGACTAACCTTCCTAAGCACTTTATACACTACACTTAAATTCAAGCACATCTTCTTCTCAACTAACTCACTTGCCACAAATCATATACAACATAACCTTTTTTCATTAAGCACTTCTATACTCCCATTAGCACATAAGATTAGGAGGTGTGTGTTTTTCTACATTATTTGACTATCAATTTTTTTCTTGCAATTTTTTCTTTTTCTCTCTTTTTCTCTACACACACTCCATCTTAAGGTTTATTGGCTAGTGACCTTTTTTTTCAACTTTAGTGCACCAAAGGGTCCTTCCATGGTTTCAGTCGAAAGTTAATCCCCAATCTCTACCTTACTTCTTTTAGCGACTAAGTGCTTAGGAGGTTAAGGTTCAACAATCTCAAATTAAGAACAAAATAGGGATAGAGCTTGTAATGTGGGTGCCAAAGAAAAGGTCTATAGGTTCAAAGGGGCTAGCAACGAAATTTTTTATCTTCAAGTGACAAGCATATCTATGATCAAGCAAGAAACGCCTACGTCATCTCCTAGATTAGCGTAACTTAACAATTTCGCTTCAATTAACATACGGGGCAAATTCTAAACTACACAGGATAGCACAGAAGACCACAATACCTCACACACACATTGCACATGACTCAATCAAGACGGTTTTGTTCAACTCTCAAGTCAAGCAAGCACATATAGTTGAGAAATTTTAAGCACTATTGAACTATGTGGCATACAAGTCAAACAACTGAGGAAAGGCGTCACATAATAGGCTATTTATTTACTCAAGCATCACAATCCAAACCAAATACACGGGAAGATAGATCGCGTGTCATAGCCTAATATGCCAGCACCAAACATGTCACTAAGCATCTCAGAGCAACTCAGTTTCTTCGTAACCTACTCCTAAAAAAATAAAGTACCCGATTCAAGCTACACCCTTGGAAAAGAACTGGCGCCCAAAGAAAAACTAAGGGATACTACCTAACTATCCTAAAATGAAAAAATCTTTTCGGGTGTTTTTAGTCGGACTTTATCCCTCAAGAAAATTGTCCAACAGATTCATCGTCGGAAAAAGTCCGAGCTTTTTATAAAAAAAATTTCTTTTTGTATTTTTTATTTTTTTTCTAAAACAAACTAGACAAAGTAAAAAACTAATAAAAAGAAATAAATTATCACAATTTACACAATGTACATCACAAAGAAGTAGTTTTCTCACCCCACACTTAGCATATGCATAGTCCCCGATGCATGTGAAAGTGTAAAATAGAGTAGGGTGAAAAGAAAACTCCCTGCTAGTCGGAGTTCTCCTCCTCAGCATGCCCGCCATCTGCAGCTCCAGGCTCATCATCATCAGGTCCTAGAGGCACCAAAGCCATAGGCCCCGTGACATCATCAACAATCTCATCCTCCGTGTCAGATCCTTTGTGAGTGTTCTCATCCTTCGACGAGTGAACGGGGATGCCAGGAACAATCGCATTTATTTCTTTATACAAACTAGATAAATTATTGCGTAAATGCATACGGTCCTCTTCTGACACACCCATCCTGCTCATGATTACATTTAAGGAGTTATAGAGATACATGTTAAAGTTCTCGTACCTTTCATGTTGTGCTGCCTGAGTGAGATTAGATGTAGTTTCCAACAAAGATGTGATGTCTAACATCTCTTTAGGAGTCTCTACCCCTCGTCATACCCGGGGTATTCCGGCATCTCATGCCTCTTTGTGATTGTTCATGTTCTTTGCCACTGGTCACACTTCTTAACAAATACATGGACATCCTTGAATAATGTTGGCCAAAAGAACCCAATTTGTAATAACTTTGCATCTGTCCTATCGCCTTCATGATGGCCCCCATAAGGTGATGCATGACAATCACACAACACTAATTCCACATCATTTCCTGGAATGCATCTCCTCATCAACTGATCACCACACTACTTGTACAAGAATGACTCATCCCAGTAGTAGAAGTTCACATCATGTAGAAACCTCTTTCTAGCTTCAATTCAATTTCAGGAGGAAATACCCCACTCACAAGATAATTCAAATAGTCATACCATGGGGGAGGATCTTGGGTGATAGTAAAAAGTTGCTCATCAGGAAATGCCTCTTTAATTTGTCCAACCTCCCCCACGTGGTCATGATTTTCCAGCCTTGATAGATGGTCAACTACTTGGTTCTCTATGCCTTTTCGATCTCGTATTTCTACATCAAATTCCTGCAACAACAAAATCCAGCGCATCAATCTAGCCTTGGATTCTTTTTTGTAAAACAGAACCTGATTGTTGCATGATCGGTAAGGACGATGACTTTTTTTCCAGCCAAGTATGCCTGAAATTTCTCATAGGCCCACACAACGGCCAATAACTCCTTTCCAGTGGTGGTGTAATAGATTTGTGCATCATCAAGAGTCTTACTCGCATAGTAAATGGAATAGTACATATTTTCCTTCCTCTAGCCTAGCACTACCCCAATAGCATGGTCACTTGCATCACACATAAGTTCAAATGGTAAGGACCAATCCGGTGTCGCAATAATGGGGGCGGCCACCAACTGCCTTTTGAGATCTTCGAATGCCTTCAAGCAGGCTTCACCAAAATTGAAAGTTACATCCTTTTCAAGCAACCTGCACAAAGGAGTAGCAATTTTTGAAAAATTCTTAATAAAGCGTCTATAGAATCCTGAGTGTCCCAAGAAACTCCGGACACCCTTCATAGAAATGGGTGGAGGTAATTTTTCAACCGCCTCAACCTTCGCCTTATCAACTCCAATGTCGCTCCTTGACACTCTGTGACCCAACACAATGCCTTCTTGAACCATAAAATGGCACTTTTCCCAATTCAACATGAGATTTGTTTCTTCACAACGGGCCAACACCTTGCTCAAATTCTTCAAACAATCATCATAAAAAGACCTAAAGACTGAAAATTCATCCATAAAGACTTCCACAAAGTTTTCCACCATATCGATGAAAATAGCCATCATGCACATCTGGAAAGTGGCTGGTGCATTACAAGACCAAACGGCATTCGCTTGAAGGAGAAAGTGCCATAAAGACAAGTAAAACCGGTCTTCTCCTGATCCTCTGGCATATGAAAATCTGGTTGTACCCTGAATAACCATCAAGGAAGCAATAATATTAATTTCCCACCAATCTGTCCAACATTTGGTCAATGAATGGACGTGGGAAGTGGTCCTTGCAGGTTTCCTTATTGAGCCTTCTATAATCAATGAAAACTCTCTACCCTGTTACGATGCGAGTAGGAATTAGCTCATTTTTCTCATTCTCTACCACAGTCATCCCCCTCCCCCCCCCCCCCCCCCCCCCCCCCCCCCCCCCCCCCCCCCCCCCCCCCCTTTGGGCAAACAATGCACTGGGCTTACCCAGTTGTTGTCAGAGATAGGAAAGATGATACATGCATCGAGCCACTTAATTACTTCTTTATTTACGACCTCTTTCATAATGAAATTAATATCCTTTGTTGCTCAACACTTGGGCGGTGTCCATCTTCTAGAAAAAATTTATGCACACAAAATGATAGACTGATTCCTTTGATGTCAGCAATTGTCCACCCAATAGTCATTTATGCTCGCGAAGTACTCCGAGAAATTTTTCTTCGTGTACATTAGTCAAGCTGGATGAGATAATCACTGGCAATATCTCGGAGTTCCCCAAATAAGCGTAGCGCAGATATGTTGGAAGGGGCTTAAGTTCTATCTTTAGGACTTCCTGACCATGCTTATAGTCCAGGATAAGGAAATCTGCAGGGAATATGAAAGAACCCACTTAAACTAACACATCTTCACTCACTTCTTCAGGATGAGCAAGGGAGCGATCAACCAAATGTAAGATTACAATTGTTGGGCGCGGCTCACCCAACCCCAACTATTTGTACACGGATAGAGGCATCAAATTGATGCTCGCTCCAAGATCACACAAAACTCAAACTGCATGTTTACCAACCGAGATTTGGATAGTGAAACTACCCAGATCCTTCAATTTCCTAGGTTGATTGATTTGAATACTTGAGCTACATTCTTTAGTGAGTGCCATAGTCTCGAACTCGGTCAACCTCCTTTTATTTTCCACTATGCCCTTGATGCATTTGGAATATTTGGGCACTTCTTGAAGGATGTCTACTAGTGGAATGTTCATTTGCACCCGCTTCAGAATATCAAGAAACTTTTATAAGCGACATTATCCTTCACTTTTTGCAATCTCTGTGGGGACGGAGGTGGTGGCCTCACAACTAATGGTGGGGGTTGCTTAGACACCACCTCTTCAGCTGGCTTCTCTGACTCCTTTGATTTTTCTAATTTTGCCTCTATGGTGACCGGTTCCACATGAAAGGTCACTTGCTTCCTTTTTTTCGACTGGACTTCTTCTAATCGTCTCTTATTCCTCAATGAAATAACATTAATAGATGCTTTAGGATTAGCTTCAGTGTCGCTTGGAAGAATTCCAAGTGGTCAAGTATGTTGGGTACTGGCAAGTTTGATATTTATCTACGTCAATACCACACAAGAGAGGGGGGAGGGGGTGATTTGTGTGGTGTCCAATTTTCGCGTGCACTGGATAGAAGGACCTGGTTCTTCTATGTGTTCCAACTCCTACTGTTGCAGAATAATAAATGCAGAAAAGTAAAGAACACAGAGATGTTTACGTGAAAAATACATGGCTCAAAAGGTGAAAAACTACAACCTACTACTCAGTAAGATTTTCTCCAAACACTTCACTACAACTCTGAGCCAACAACAAAGTTTACAAACTCTTGCAAACCTAAGGATTAACTCTAGCCCTTATAACAACCAGCCACTGCTGTTGCGACTACTTCAAGTTAATTCTAACTTGAATAATACAACTCTGTACCTAATAAAATTTGCTTCTAAGAAAGCTTAAAGGTACAACTCAAAACACCTACTACACTTTGAACTAGAAATAAAGAAAGACACATACAACTTTTTTATGGAGCTTGTTCTTCAATCTGGTTCGTGCAACATCAGGATCGCACTCTTAATTCTCGCAGGAATTTCCAATAAATTTCCTTGCTATTTTGCTCTCAATTCTTGCTTAACTTAAGTAAGTGTGCGCCTACGTATAATAAAAACAATATGCAATTTATAGGAGTTAGTAGATAAGGAATTAACTAGAATCCTAATGCTACTCTTCCTTGGCGAAAGAGTTCTAGTCAAACTCAACTCCTAAATCCTTCCTTATCTTAGATTTTGTTCTTATTGAGTAAGGAGTCCTTCTCCTTTTTATTTTTGGAATGTTTTCTATCAGAAGATATATCAATTTCACCAGAATACGTTTATCTCCTGCACGTGCATCTCATGTGCCTTTGCATCTGCGCGTCTATGTCACATGTGATGGAGCTTGTTCATCTCTGAGTTCCTTTGTCAATCTTCAAAATTATTTCCTTTCTTGGCTAACAAAGTTGTCCCATTTGTCGCTCAAAATTTCTCATCGCTGTTGCTTGGGCCTGTTGGTCAGCCATTAATTTCTTCATCATCTCATCAAGTTGACTTGTCGGGTTTGCAAGTTGTTCAGCCTGAGGTGGTCTATATTGTTGTTGGGGAGCTTGTGGCCTGTACTGATTCTGAGCACCTTAGTTTCCACCTCAAGAGAAGTTTAGGTAGTTCCTCTAGTTAGGATTGTAAGTGTTCCCATACTGGTTTGTTTGGCCCCTATTTGCATTACCCACAAAACAAACAGACTCTAGATTAACTGGGCATAGGTCGCTCGTGTGACCATCTCCACATACTTCACAAAATATTTGAACCATTTGCACTAGGTGGGTTTGTTGCTTATTAATAACCAAGGTCATCTGATTGACTTGGTTGGTCAATGTGGAAATCTACTCTAATAATGCAAAGACGACATCTAATTCTAGAACCCCTACAGATTTTTGTACCGTGTGTATACCCATCTCTCCTTGCCTATCAAGATTGATTTTGGAGAATTTGTTCAATAATGCGTATATCTCATCAAAGCTTTTCTCCAACACTTGACCTCCCGCTGCAGCATCTACCACAATCTTTGTCTCATGATGTAGCCCTTTTATTAAAGTGTGAGCTAACACTTCATTTGTCTAATTGTGATGAGGACAGTCTCTGAGCAACCCCTTGAACCTTTCCTAAGTTGAGTATAAAGACTGATCCGATTTCTGTTTGAAGACGACTATCTCACTTCTGATCTTTGTAGTTTTCTTGAAGGGAAGAACCTTGCCAAAAATTTCCTCGCAAGATCATTCCATAATGTAATAGAATTAGCTGGTTCTACCTTCAACCATCGCTTTGCTTCGCCCAACAGAGAGAATGGGAACAATGTGAGCCTCACATAATCTGGAGTGACTCCGTTAGTGATATAAGTATCACTACTCTCTAAGAAGTTCAGGATGTGCTGTTGTGGATCCTCGTGTGGAAGACCAATAAACTGCCCATTCGCATGTAATAGCTGGATCATGCTCTGTTTCAGCTCAAAGTGCCCATTGATTCTGGGATTCATAGTGCTGGAGGTGACGTTAGCAATGTTGTGCATTGCCACCTCCTGAACAACTACATGTTGCTCATCTTCCATGTACAAGGAATTGAACAAGTGCCTGAAGATTATTTGTGTCCCTTGCTTCCCTCAACCTCTTGTGAAATGTCCTCTCAGGTTCGGGGTCAAAGCCTTGAAGTCTATCTTGTCTTCTGGCTCTTCTCATTCAATTAGGGTTCCTGAGAGCAGAGCAACAATTAAATAATGTTAGACTTGACGCAATAAACAATTAAAGCTAAAATTAGAAAGTAGTCAATTTTAAAGTCCCCGGCAACAACGCCAAAAACTTGTTGCTCCCAAATGCACACATAAGTATACATGGTCGTACAAACAACAAAATAGTTGTTGTGTATTCAGTAGAGACAAATATTCCAGGGTTGTGATCGATTCACCAGTCGTATTGTATTCTAATTAACTCTCCCTTTCATACAATTCACTTATGGTTGCTAATTAATCGAAAAATTGCTCTCGTAGCCTTCTCCCGAAGTGCTACTCTCCTATTCAAAATAGATTAACGCCTATATTCCTATTAAATCAATATATTGAGAACGCATTAAGATTACGATATTTAATTAATCACGGTGACTAGGTATATTCCTATCCTAACAACAAATCCTCCCCCCTCCCCCCCAGAGTTAAGATCATACTCTCTTCAATTCTTCTCTAATATAAACATGGCTTTCCCGAGTATAGATAGCAAATAGAACCTAACTGCTGGCCAGACCATTAAGCAATTAATCACAAAATTGAAGAAACAACCATATATTGGTGAATTATAATTAACGTTAAGTCAACGTTAAACAACAATATTCATGGCTAAATCATAAACCCAGAATTATGGGTTTTAGTCACTCATGATAATATCAAACAATTTCACAAGTGTTGGATAATTGAAAATACTAAGAAAAGATGAAGAAAATTGAGATATCCTTGCTCCCCGATGTTTCCTCTGTGTATTCTCTCTTCAAAGTGGTATCTCCCCTCTCAAAATAGGCTTGGTCTTGTTTTTATACGAGTTAGGTAGGTTTAGGGCCAAAATAACCTTGTCCCGAGCAAAGTTGGAGAAATTCCCGTCACCAACGTCCACGGCAGAATGGGGCACTGACCCTGGTGCTGACATGCTGAACATTCTATAAAAGGCGCCACAAGTAGCGTGGGGCGCTGCCTGTGGCGATGTAATTCAACATTTCCTATTTTCCCATGTTTTGGCTCTAATCTCGCACATTTCGCTCCCCATTGTCTCCGAATGATTCCTACACATAAGAACACCATGAATTAACATAAATCAATACTTTTTACATCCGAAATCCACGAAACACGAGTAAAACACGAGGCAATATACATATAAAGATATATACTTTAAGCTAAATATCAAGCATTACTTAATTACCTAATTATTAGTCTTAGTTTAACTTAAGTAGGGCTAGGGGTGTGCATTCGAATCGGTTTATCGATAAATCGAATCGATTATTTGTTATCGGTTTATCGATATCAGTTTATCGATTTATCGATTTCGATTACGAAATTTTCCTTATCGAGTTATCGATTTCGATTTCGATTTTGTCCTCTTCGGTTATCGGTTTATCGATAAACCGATAAGATATACTAAAAAGACAAATATACCCTTATTCTATAATACTCTTTCCTTTACCCTAAGTCCCTAACTCTATTATTTCTTCTACCCATTCTTCATCCGCTTTTACATTTCTCCCTCTCTCCACTGTTCATTCCTGTTCGTTTTGCAGAATGAAGCACCAACTGACTTCTGCATTTTAGTAACGGGAGATGTGGTAACTTATTGTATCGTGTTCTCGATTTGACATGCTTTTTTTGGGACTTCAAAATCATCACCATTTGACAGGATCTATTGATATTTAAAAATGGAGCTGAACAGGTAAGTTGTAATTTTGAACATACACAATTTTATCTTCCTTCTTTTCTAATGAAACACTTATTTTTACTCTTTCATTTTTCTCTTCGATTTTAATTCTTATACAATAATTTGGTAATCTTTTTTTCCTATCAATATAATTTAACAGGTACAATGATTTGGTAATCTTTTTCTTTCTATCAATATAATTTAACATGTACAATAATTTGGTAATCTTTTTCTTTCTATCAATATGATTTAACGTGTACAATAATTTGGTAATCTTTTTCTTGCTATCAATATAATTTAATATGTTATACCAAGTTAAATAATATTTTTTTCATCTTATCAATATAATTTAACATGTTATAAACGGTGTTCGTTTTAGCGACATACTTTCCGTAGAATCCCGCAAATTTCTTATTTATGCAATCGATAAGTCCCAAAAATCGATAAATCGAAATCGAAAAAATCGAAACCTTATTGAAACGATAACGATAAATATATGTACAAATCGATAATCGATAAGTAATTATCGATAAGAGTCAAAATCGAATCGATAAATCCCATGCACACCCTTAAGAAGGGCTACCAGTTACCACTTCTCCAACATTAATTAAAGCCCCGAGATTTTCTTAAACATGTTTCCTCATACAATCACATACTTCAACTCTTCCTTAGTCCTTACTAGACCCTAAACTACACCTGTCCTTCTGTTTTCTCGTTGACCACCTGTTCCCTTACTCGTTTTTTACTATCAAATTCCTTACTTTACCCTAATTCTCCAATCACCATCGTATATTACTCTTTCTTCCCAATTGTTATTATGTACTATACATTCTTTTTAAACTAAATATACATTTTTATATTTAAAATTTTAATTTTAATAAAAATATTATAGTCACACAAATTTATATACACTAATTTAAACCACAAGATTCTGCTAAAATTTCATGGTCACATCACACTTGTTATAAAATCTTTGATTCTTTTTTAAATTCTGCATCCAATTAACCTCATCACACTTGTTTTAAAAATAAAATTTTCAAAAAAATATTCATATCCAGTCAAAATAGATAATATGAAATGGGACTCCGTGCTGAAAATATTATTTTAACATTTTTGTAAGAATATACATTTCTCATTTTTCTTCTCTTCACTTGTGTAGTCTAATTTGTCTTTTGCCTCTCTGCCTCAGCTTATTACCACTGCTCTCTGAACCTCTAATGGCAAAGATTCTTCTCCTCGTAACTCTACTCACGTGTTAAACTTTTCATTACTTCCTTATTATTTTCTGATCTGAGTTTCCATTCAGATCATTTTTTTCTTTCTTATTGACAAAATAATCCCCCCCTTCTGAATATATTATATTGATTTGATAAAATAAGCGATGTGTTTTTGGTTAAGGGTGAAAATGGTGGCTGTTTCATGAAGTATTATCTTAATTTGGTATGTTTCTATTCCCAAAGCATCAAAACAAATAGCTTTATTGTAATTTTTTGTGGGTTAATCCAAATATTCTATCTTTTTATGATTTAGTGTCTATTTAATTTGTTTCACCTAAAATGTTTTTATTGATTTGTTTTCCTTTTAATGAATATGGCTTCAAACATGTTATGGTTTGGTTGTTTACTGAATGTCTGATATGGTGAAGTTTTCTGTGTTGAGTTTCTTCTGATTTTATTTACTTTTGTTCATTTAAGTATTTCTTTTCTGGTATAGAGTTCAGTTTTTTCTTCACTAGTGGCTTTAGTTTGTTTGAGTAAATGTATTTGAATAATTTATGTAGGGTTCTTGTTTGAAATGGTTCTCAGTATTACTTGTCCTGTTTTCACTTAAGGCTGAGTGTGAAGACATAGTTTTGTTTGTTTGTAACGAATATCATTTTTTCATATTTGTTTGTATGTGATTTCAGTTTCAGTTTGAGTTTTGAGGATAGGATACTGTAGAAGATAAAGTTATTATCTTTATTCATCTTGTTGGTGAATGATGTCAACTGGGATCTTCTTCACCACAACTTGTTTAATGAGCTCAAGTACATCCTCCCCCTATGTTTGGTACTGTAAGGGGTCGTTTGGTTGGAATACGATTTATACCGGTATAAGTTATGCTGGTATAAGTTATAGTGGGATAAGTTATGCTGAGATTAGTTATGCTGGGATTGTTGTTTATTCATTGTTTGGTATGTTGTATTAAGAATGACAATTGCATAATTTCTAAGAAGAAGGTATAAGTTATACCAGTGCTAATTATCCCACATTCTATAAGGTATAAGTTATCCCAGTGTTAAATTAACACCATGATAACTTATACCTGGTTTGCTAACCAAACAGGGTATTAAGGTGGTATTAAATTTTTATACCACACTTAGACCTTCTTATACCTCATACCAAACGACCCCTTAATTTGTGTTGGTTCTCTTTAATCCTCTGATATTCGTTTCGTTTTATTCATAGGACATTTCAGTTTCTACTGTGATTCCTGATACTAGGACATTTCACAAGCAGAGTTTCTTTATTTGGACAATGGGTAGAGGAAGAGGCAAGGCAAAGAAGCAATCTGTTCGTGAGGATCTTGTGAGTGGTGAAGAAGAGAAGATGCCGGTGAGGAGAAGGGGAAGACCACAGAAACCAAAGGGTGAAATAGAGGAAGAAGAGGAAGTTGAGAAGGTAGTAGAGGATGTAGATGGTAGTGAGAATACAAAAGGTTCCATCTTGAATAAAGATATCAAGAACCAAGTAGCTGAGGATGGAAAGAAGAGGAAGAGACCTTCACAAGTCATGGAAAATAAGGATTCAGTGAAAGAGGAAAATGGAGTTGGAACTAAAACTAACTCTAATGACTTGATAAAGTCGGTTGGATTCAGACAAATCGGGAGCAGAAGGAAAAACAAGCCAAGACGAGCTGCTGAAGTTGGTGTTGAGTGCAGATGAAACGTTCTCTTTGTGTTTGAGAACTGACTTTATGACTAGTTATATGTGCTCATCTATTTTAGTCCTGTTATAACTTCTTCTTTTTGGAAATTTCAACTTAGATTTTGCGCGACTTGAATTTTGTGAAGATTTCTGCAGCATGTGTTTAGCTTGGCTGAATGTATTGTAGCTAAATCTCTTCGCTAATACTCCCATTTTACATGTCTCGTCAATATTGAGAATGATGTTTCTCCTTTACTGTAACTTTTGCTACTTCCAGTTTGAAATGTATGGTGCCCTTGTTTGACTTAGAAGTTCGTTGTCTATTATTTGAACGCAAACACTTGAGAAGCATGAGGAAGCCTCTTGGTGGATAACTGAGAAAGAACTCCTGCAGCGTGACTGAGCTAGTGAGTGAAGCTGGAAGAAGGTCATGTTTTGGTGTGCAGAATCGAGGGTACGGGCTTATTCAAAGTTGGGTTAGTATCATAATACCTTTTGCTTTTCTCACTGATATTTATTCCCATCGACATTGCTTATGTGAAAACCGGAAGCTGTTTTACCTTTTACAGTTGTGATTACCATCTTTTCAATCTCTATGATACTATGGTTTTGCTTCATGCAATCTCTATGCACTTTCTATTGCCTACTGATACGTAATGTCTAACAACAGTTCCTCTACCTGTGAAATCAAGCTTCTGTTTGTCAGATATGATTTCACGAGGATCTAATTTCTCGTTTATTTACCTTTCGCCAAAGCTATTGTGCTGAAGCACTTCAACTTGCGGGATCAGGGTTATGCTTGAAATATGTAAAATTTAAGTCTGTTTGAGGAACAAATATTCCTTGGACAGCTGATATTCTGTTGACCCCTAGCTAGTCTTCTGACCGTTGTTGGATGTGGCTCAGCCAAAAATATAAAAATTTGGTCCGTCTCAAATCTAAACATAGCATAGATTGTCTCCATAACGTTTTATCTACTTTGTATTTGTTATCCTTTTCCTGACCCTTGCATCAGAGATGACGTGAAGTGGTTGTTACTACATAATGCTTCTTGGGCTGAATTTTATCTACTCTGTATTTGTTTCCCCCTTCTAGCCTTGCATTGCATATGACGTGAAGTGGTTATTCCTTTACTTATTTATTTTTGTGATTTTGTATTAGTGGAAGAAAGTAAATTAAGGGCGAAACCTCTAGAAATTGCTTCTAGAGCTGAAATTCAATGCAAGGGTCACAGACGATGTGAAGTTGGTTGCATCTTACATGAAAACTAAGATGACAGAGTCAATTTTTTTTATGTATGAGCGGAAGAGAGTAATCAAAGGGAGGGACCTCTAGAGAATGCTTCTATGAGCTGAATCTTACTGCTATGAGTTGTCCTAGTTTGACGGTTAGTTTTGGTTTATTGATTATCTGCTGTAAGCGCTAGGAATTGTCGCCCAGTTTGCTTGTTTGTGTACCTCAATTTGATGGAAGAAAAGGTTTGCGAGATGGTTGTGATGTTCTTCTTATAGGTGTGCTCTCCTTGTTCTTCATTTGAAAGAGATAAGAGTTGCATGATCAAGAACTTGGAGTTTTGAAGGAAATCAACTTTCACAAATTGTTTTCTTTATAGTATAATTTACCATCTCATTAGTCAGTTGTGATGGTTTATTGATTATTACTATTATTATTATTTTTTGAATCCCGATATTCGTCGAGAAATCTGTTGTTTCTAGCCTTGAAACTCGATGGGTTATGGAAGAGGAGATAGAAAATGAAAAAATTGAAGTCGAATAACTAGTTTCTGAAATTACAAACTTTTTAACATTGAAGATAACCAAAAATATCTAAACGATTTGTTAAAAGTTCTATAAAATGGATGTAGCTTTTGGAATTCAGATGTATTCAATACTTAATTTTTCTTATCCCCTTAAACTAATTACGCTATGTACGTCCTACCGAATGATAGTTTGTTTATGAGGATTTGAGTTATGCTTTTTCTATTTGTCTTATATCATTGAAACTTAGATTCAAATGATAACAATTGGTTTATGAAACAATTTAACAGTTAACCCTACGTTGTAGGCACTATTGTTCTTTGAGTTAAGTAGTAGACTTCCACATAATCAAGCAAGAGTCTACTCTCACCATCAGTTATATTAGATCTAATAATAATCGGAATCTTAGTGAAATCTCTTTCAAATTCTCTATTGAGATATACTAAAAGATTACCTCTATCTGTTTACCCCCAGACACTACCAAAATACTCTAATATGTGACATTAATGAAGATGGGTCCTTTACTACGATATATTGTTATGATTTGATTGAAAAGGAATCGCCTACAATAATGAATTTTAATTGGATATGGAAACTTCATTGTCCTAATAAAATTAAAATTTTCATATGGCTTTGCTACCACAATAGGCTACCTTGTTGAAATTACCTAGCTTGTATAGCTATGAATATTAATGACCAATGCACAATCTGTTGCAAGGAGCCGGAGACAATTGTTCATATTTTCCTTAACTATTCTATCGTCCAAACCTTTGGGGTTAATTAGGTATTAACACAACCAACTATCAACCAAATAGGGATAATTGGTGCACCAAAAAAACCATTCCTTAACCAACAAATACCTAGCATGGTACAACTTATTTCCTTTCATTATAGGGAATTTATGGTTAAATAGAAATAATAATGATATAAACAACAACTCCAACAGTCTCCTTAAAATGGATCATGAACCAAGCCATCGAATATAAGTTACTAACGGTGCGTGAATCCAACTGGGATAGAAAAATTGAGATAAAATTCCACTGAACTCCTCCTCGTTCAGGTTGGTATAAATTTAACATAGACGGGACTTTTAAAGGGGTGACACAAGTGGTGGTATAGGAGGTGTCTTTAGAAATCCAAACGGAGATTGAATTTTAGGATTCACAATAAAAACAACTTCAAGAACTCCAATCCTCGCGGAACTCCAGGCCCTTTACCAAGGGCTACACATTGCAAAGGAAATAAAGTTATATCCTTTGGAAATAGAGACGGATGCCACTTAGGTAAGGAAAGAAAGTTATATCCTTTGGAAATAGAGACGGATGCCACTCAGGTAATTTGCTTATATCGTTGGGGGATGTGTAACCTACGACTCTATTATTAAATTATGCAGGTTGCTTCTATCCTCAATGGACATGGTGGTGATTCAGCACAATTTCAGACAAGGCAACGAAGTAGCTCATCTTTTGGCAAAACATGCAATGACTCTTATTGTTTTAATAAATTAGGACTTTTGTATTTTCCCCCACCCTATGTCATGGCCAGGATGATGGCGGATAAGGGAAGAAATGTTTATGTTAAAACTATCTCCATTACTAGTAGTCATCTAGCAAAATTGGTAATCAGCATGCAATGCATGGATTATCAACCACTAGTATTGATACACACGATCATAACTTTTGTAATCTCTAATCCTTATTAAAAAGTTTATCAAAAAAGACTTCCACATAACCCATGACCTTTTACTGGTAAAAGTAAATAGAAGAGGAAGTAAAAAAGTGAAGTCTACTAATAGTCGTGATAATTAGCCTCACACAATGAATCCAAAATTCCTTGTCACAACAAAAGAAAAATAACAAAGTTAATGTTATTTCTCACTGAAAATCAACGAGGATAGCGTAGTAGCCAAACTTTTCATAACAAAATATATTTATTACGACCCGATATCCCACCTTCGGGCCATGACTGCGTCTAACGTTGAACCCGCTAGACAAGCCAACATTTGAACTAAATAAAACTCATTAACAACTAAAACGAACAAGATAACTAAGGCATTGATGGCCCACAATATGAAGGTTAACAAATACCAAAAATAATATAGCAACTTCGAAATAAAACCCATATACAAATCCCAGAACTGGCGTCACATACTCACGAACTATCTAAGAGATTACTAAAACAAAGGTCTGAAAATAAGTACATATGACTGTCTTTGAGCTATAAGGTAAGACAGAACTGAAAGTGAAGGGTAGAAGGTGACGCCAAGACCCACGAACGTCTGCGGGTCTACCTCGATGTCTCCTGTATGAACTGATGGAATGCTCCGACCGTCAGTGACCACTGGGTCCGTATGGTATTCTGTTTTTGAGTAATAAAATAACTGGGCGGAAATTGTTCTCTGCAATCGCAGAGCTATAGGATTTCCTACTACGCGACCGCAGAAAGCAGGATGCGATCGCAGAAGGGCTAGTCCACAGACCTCTGCGATCGCGGAGGAAAAGGTGCGACCGCAGAGAGATACCACCCAACACCAACTCAGTTCCCCTGGTACACTATGCGATCGCGGAGAATAGAATGCGATCACACAGTGCAACCAAACCACCCCCCTCAATTAAGCCTATGCGATCACGGAGCTATACCTGCGATCGCACTGAACAACATCAGACACCAGAAACCTGCAACATTACACCAGATTTTTCTAAATTTTTGCACTCCGATGCCTACCCGAAACTCACCCGAGCCCTCGGGGCTCTAAACCAATAACACACACAACTCGAAAAACATCCTACAGACTTATTCAAGCTTTTAAATCACCAAAATATCATTAAAAACAATGAATTAAACTCCAAAATTTATAGAATTTTCTCTAACTTCATAAACTTCTAAATTTCTCATTTTTGATCCGAAACACGTCAAACCAAGTCCGTTTCTTACCAAATTTCACAAACAACACATAAGAACCATATTGAACCTGTTCCGGGCTCCGGAACCATAATACGGGCCCGGTAACACAGTTTTCACATAATTATTCATTTTCAAAAACCTTTATTATTTTCCGAAAACAATTTTCTTTAAAAATTCATTTCTCGGACTTGGGACCTCAGAATTCGATTCCGGGCATACGCCCAAGTCCCATATTGTTTTACGGACCATTCGGGACTGTCACATCACGAGTACGGGTCCGTTTACCAAAAATGTTGACCAAAATCAACTTTATTCATTTAATTATCATAAATTCCATTTTTCATCAAATTTCAACATAAAGACTTCCCAGCTACACGTCTGGGCTGCGCATGCATATCGAGGTGATATTAACGGAGTCTTTCGGGGCCTCGAAACACAGATTTAGCTTAATTAACTCAGGATGACCTTTTGGGTCATCAC
>ML269841.1:0-37871 GCA_005239495.1 Nicotiana undulata
CAGCCGGACCCGGATATCACTGACGATCGGAGCATCTCATTCAGTCACACAGGAGACTCGAGGCAGACCCGCAGACGTTCGTAGGCCTTGACGTCACCTTCTATTTTCCACTTTTAGCTTTGTCTTACCTTGTATTTCAAAGACAGTCTTATGTACTTATTTCAGACCTTTTGCTTGTAGTAATCTCTTAAATAGTCCGTTAGTATGTGACACTAGTTCTGGGATTTCGTTTATGGGTTTTATTCGAAAAGTGCTATGTTGTATCTTGGGTTATTTTGTTAAATCTTATATGGTGGGCCATTGAAGCCTTGGTTATCTTGCTCGCATTTGTTGTTTATAAGTTTTATTTAGTTCAAACGTTGGCTTGTCTAGCGGGTTCAACGTTAGACGCAGTCATGGCTCGAAGGTGGGAATTTTGGGTCGTGACACAGGTGCTACCCATAACTACCTTGGCTCAACTCAGGTGGAGCGCCTTTGTATAGTTTTAGGAAAGGGCAGAGGTCATGTTACGGTTATCAACTCACCTCCTCATCCAGTGGGTTTTATAGCCAAAGAAGTACTAGTGAAGATGGGTCCTTATGAACGAAAGTTCAATTTGCGCGTGGTGGTCATAGATGACTTCGAGTTGATAGTTGGGCTGGAATTCTTGAGGCAAACCAAGACCATACCCATACCATATGCGGACATGCTTCTGATGAAAGTGGCCGCTGAGACCATAACCAAGCCAAGCCCTGCATTATCCCGTGCATGCCCATGAAAGTGGCCGCTGAGAACATCTCGGCCTTGCAACTGAAGAAGGGAGTCAAAAACATGAACCTACGTTCCTGGATACCCTATGCATTGAAGAGGTAGAACGCTCATCGGGTCCCATTCCTACACCCGTAAAGGAGCTACTAATGGAATTTGAAGACGTCATGCTGCAGGAGATGCCAAAGAGACTTCCGCCTAGGCGCACTGTGGACCATGAGATTGAGTTGGTGCTGGGTAGGAAGCCACCTGCCCGGGCACCTTATAGAATGCCACAACCCGATTTCACCGAGCTTCAGAGGAAATTGATGGAAATGCTAGACACAAGGATCATTGTACCCTAAAAGTACCCATATGGTTCCTCTGTGCTTTTCCAAGAGAAACATGATGGTAGTCTACGACTCTGTTTTGATTATCGGGCTCTAAATAAAATCACTGTGAAGAACAAGTATCCTATTCCGCTCATGGCAGACTTGTTCGATAGATTAGGGAGTGCAACACTGCTCACGAAACTTGATTGCATTAATGAAAGCTATTACAAAAGAAGGCAACGCGGTGTCGAGGGGGAGAGACACCAGTATAGAAAATTGCTTGCTATAAAGTTTTTGATTGCTTGATGCCCCCTAATAATGCTTAAAAAAAATAAACCAAAGTTACAAGACTTGACCTAACTAAGCTAGACGATCATAATGAAAGTACATGGAATAAAACTATTCTATATTTAAAATGAAAAGGACTTAGTTTTCTACAAGGTAGAAACATGTTCGTTGTCAGCAACTTTGTCTCAGGCATCACGATCTGCGCGCACGACGCTGTTGGCAGCTGCTTGCGGCTAGGCGCTAGCGAGGGATATTTGTGGGGCGACAGAGGCACATGCGCGTTTTTCACTTGGCGCGGCCAAGACCACGGAGCCGTCCGTGTTGCTAGGCATTGGGAGGCTTTCCAGGATGCCACGGGGGGCGTCCAAGGGGTCATGGGGCATGGCTAGAAAGCCTCTCATGACAGTACATGCGTTTGATAACGAGGCATAAAGAGAAGTTTTTATTCCTGAATTTATGTACATTATACTAGTGTCATAAGCTACAATATTCTCCCTTATCGGGACTTTATATTCAGTTAAGTATTGTCTTCTTTTCTTCAGGAGAGTAGAGAGTTAATATATATAATATATTATAGTATTTTCACCGCCACCGAGCTATAATCGTTTGGCAGGCCCCTATTGGACAACCTCTTATCAGATGGTAAGTTATATACTGAGCCTAATGTGGCTGGCGCCTATGAGTGAGCCCAAAATAGTCGAGATACAGAGCCTAGTATGGTCGAGCGCCTATGAGAGAACGTACTACGGTAGAGCAGTTACCCATACCGATCCTTATAGGCCCAGACAGCTATTTTACTTACTATATTGAGAGAGATGATTCAGTATCAGTAGGTAAGCATATCTTCAATTATATTTGACTCCCAGTAACTTTCAGTCATTATATTATCAGTTCATTGCAACTTTCAGTTATTTTGGTGCCTTACATATTCAGTACATTATTTCGTATTGAGGTCCCTTTTGCTGGGGACGCTGCATTTCATGCTTGCATATCCTGATAGACAGTTGGATAGACCTTCCTAGTTGACAAAGTCAAAAATCATCTTGGTTGGTAAGCTCCACTTCCTCGGAGTTACTAGGTCTACACCTTGGAGTACATTTTATATATATACAGGTTTGATTGGTAGGTCGAGGCCCTGTCCCGACCATGATACAGTTCAGTTATCCCAAGAGGCTTGTAGACGAGTCTTGTACTTTTTTATATCAGTATTGTGGCTTTATCAGCCCTATGTAGATGTTTAATTTTGTGTTTCTAGTTGTACATGTTATTTTCATATGATTAATAATATGGTCTCATCGGCCTAAGCTGATGATCAGGTTTGGGTGTGACAGTGATTCTTTGGTTAGTACCAGGGATTATGACTGGAAAATCTAGTTTTCAATGGCATTCTCATCGAACTAATGAAAGAAGGACAGGAGTGATTAAATTTGGATAAAGTTCAGCAGGTTTAAGGGAAGGTATAGAAGAAACTTGATTCATTATGATCTCACGATCTGACACAATTGTAGTCTCCTACACAGGTTCATTTAGGTCTCTACTTCTAGAAGAGGATTTAGGGGTCAAATCAGCCTTAGGTTTTGAAGAAGATCGTCTGACATAACCACTTTGAGAAGAGGAACCACGAGTAGATAACGAGCCAAGGCTACAAAGTCTACCCCCTCTCTTACTTCTACTAGGGGCAGTAAAGGGAGCAAGTTAATCAACGATCACAACTTTGCGAGGGTCAGGTATTGATGAAGACATGTTTAATAAAGGAAATACAGAGAGAAAGAAGTATCAAGAAATCAAAAATTATGAAGTATTTATAAGGAGATACAAACGACGATAAAAATTGGTCATTATGATCATAATAGAACAGTCACTTCATGACTGACATAGCCGCAGAAACCTAAAAAGCGTTGAGAAACTGCAGATCCAATCATACGAAGCCATGTGGAATAGGCATTAAATGAATGTGACATAATGTGCATCGATTTTGAGGAAGGTATAATGATACTCGAGAAACGGCGGCAAAGAATTTCCGCCATAAAAACTTACCACGTCCTGAATATTCAATTGAGAATATTCGGAAAGTGGGGAGGAAGACATGACACGTGGATTATCATGTAAGATGACGAGGCATGATACGTGGAATGTTGACATAAGAAATTAACGAGTCCAAGAAAATGCGGGGGAGAAACACCCACGGGGTTATATTAAGGAGAGAACCAAACCTGATAGCTGTAAAAAGGGAAACAGGAGCGGAATGGATAAAGGCTGCAAAGATGGAAGAATACATGAACCAGAAGTACATAAGGAAAGGAAATTGATGCGGTTACAAGGAATCCCTAGTCATAAATATTTCCGTTACAATTACATGTTGTAACGGACAATCAATACAATCAATCATATTAATGAGCCCAAACAAAGTAAGGAAACTATTACAATTGTACGCTCATATATAAGGGCTGACATTTCATTTATAAAGGCGAGTAACAATTATTATTGAAATCCATACTGTTATTCATTGCTTTATTTTCCAAGCTTTTAGCCTTAATTTTTTGGAGTGATTATTAGTTCATTTCTTATTTTCTCAGTCAATTATTTTCATTCTTTGATCCATTTCTTCTAAAATCATTGGGAAAGTGAAGTAAATCTTGGTTATCAGTAACCCTATTTCTTCTAGATATTGACTTTGACCGAGAATTCTATTTTTGGTTAAACAAACATCACTCTTTTATACAGAAAAAAAAAGTGTTGGAATCTCATTGTTTCTTTCTCTTAATCTGTCGATACTTGGAGTGCAAATTCTGTGACAGGACCCATGAAGCAGACGTCGAGGTAAAGCTTGATGCTCAAGTTATCCCCAAGAGAGAAAGTATAAGTATCTCGGGTCTATTATCCAAAGTAACGGGGAGATTGACGAAGATGTCGCACATCGCATCGGAGCGGGATGGATGAAGTGGAGGCTCTCTTCCGGTGTTTTATGTGATAAGTGCGCCGCCAAGACATAAGGGAAAGTTTTATAGAGTGGTTGTTCGACCGGTTATGATGTATGGTGCTGAGTGTTGGCCAGTCAAGAACTCCCATGTGCAGAAGATGAAAGTAGCAGAGATGGGGATGTTGAGATGGATGTGTGGGTGTACCAGGAGAGATAATATTAAGAATGAAGTTAACCGAGACAGAGTGGGAGTAGCCTCCGTGGAGGAAAAGATGCGGTAGTCGAGGTTGAGATGGTTCGTACATGTTAAGAGAAGAAGCATTGATGCCCCTGTTAGAAGGTGTGAGAGGTTGTCCATGGCGAGTCTGAGAAGAGGTCGAGGTGGCCTAAGAAGTACTGGGGAGAGGTGATTAGACAATCGGGGTAATTTACCTCTCGTATTGAACCCATATTTAACAACTGGGTTACCTTTTCTTTGACAAACCTATTTCTGATCTCCACTATATGTCATTTATTCTACCTTCCCGGGGCAAATTTGGGATCTAAACTCAACTTGTGGATAGTCACATCCAATGGAATACATGTCATATCTGAATGCGCCCATGGGAAACAGTCGACATTAGCTTTTAGAAATTCAATAATTTTTAACCTCAATTCGAGACTCAACCTGTTCCTAAGTGAAATTTTCTTTCTATAAACTCTGTGAACAAGGCCACTTGTTTTAGCTCTTCTGCAGTTGATTTTGTTGCATCCGTTTTCGCTGGTACCTAAAAAGACCTCGATGCTTGATAAAATTCTGATGACTCCTCTTCGTTAGTTTTTTCAATCGAGAAGGAAGAAGGCATTGTCTCCTGTAATTACTATTTGCTCGTTTCTTTTCCCTTGCTACTAGACAAGGTAACTGCATTCATCTCCTTGTGGCTGGTTGATCTCCTTTGATATGCTTGATCCCTTCCGGTATGGGAAATTTCAACAGCTGATGACATGTTGACGGCACATCCTTCATGTCATGTATCCAAGGCCTTCTAAGGATCACGTTGTATCCCATGTCACTTTCTACCACTTCGAACAGAGTGGTTTTTGTTACGCCTTCGTCATGTGGGCAGCAATATCTCATCGCGAGTTGTAACACTTTTTAAGTTGAACTCAACTTAAAGCTTTGCTGCAGCAACTATGTTTTCGGTTAAGTTTGCTTGCTCCAAAAACTATCCATTATATGATGTTGGTTGAACATCCTAGATCAACTAACACGTGTTTAATTTGACAAACACTTTAAGAGAAATTATCATAGCGTCCTTGTGTGGTAAGAGAAGTCTAGGAGTATCCTCCTCTGTAAATGTGATGTCATCTTCTGAAACTTCTCGTATCCTTTTGCCATGAGTTACTGATCTTTGTCTTCTTAGCTGCTGAAAATGTCACTCTATTTACTTTGCCTCCACCAAAGATCATGTTTATCATCATGCGAGGTGAACCTCCAGCTGGTTTTGATGAATCTGCAACATCTCGAATTTTCCCATAGTTATTCTTGGCACGACCACTCAAAATCTCTCTGAGGTAACAATTCTTCAACAATGTTTCCACCTTTTCCCGAAGGTGCCGGCAATCCTTTCAAGCTTGATCTTTCCCTTAGACTCATTACCTTGTTTGACTGAACTCGTTGGTTCCACACTCTATTCGGTCGATACCCTACTTGTGACCGTGCGTCCCATGGAGCTCACACCATAGATTATGATCCTTTTGGCTAGGATCCGATCGAATTGGTTTAGGGAACCTAGCCTCCTTTATATTTCTCATAACTGGCACCAGTTCTACCAAGTTGATGCTAAAGTTGTAGTTGGACAATCGGGGATATGCTGAATCTCGGAACCCCGTTACTACTTTCTCCTGCAAAGCTCTACTACTTCAACCATGATCTGCCCTTCTATTGGAAGCAAACCTATCCGATGACTGAAAATCTTTATTTCCTCGCCCATCGTCCCTTTCATAAGATTTAAAGTGACTCCTAGAGGACCTCCGATATGCATCAAAATCACTTTTGAATTTATCTTGATTCCAATCTTGATTATGTCCTTTGGAAGACACCGAAGAACCCAGTTGATCATCTTCTATTCTAATCATTGAATCGTTGCAATTGTGAGCACCTGCCCAGGTGGTTGCCTGAAACGCAAGCAAGCTTTCCTTCAGTTTCTTGGAGGCACCGGAGATCAATTGGTTGAGTCCCCTTGTAAATGCTTCCGCTGCCCACTCATCTGGTACTGCGGGTAACAACATCCTTTCCTTCTAAAATCCGATCATAAACTCTCGCAATAGTTAGGACTCTCCTTGGGCTATTTTTAATATACCCGCCTTCCTTGATTGAACCTTTCTTGCTCTAGCATGAGCTTTAATAAAAGAATCAATGGGATGCTCAGGTAAAAGAGAATACCAAGTTAAAGCACCTTTCATCAGGGAGCCAAATTTCTTTAACAAGACGGA
Organism: Nicotiana undulata; assembly: GCA_005239495.1. Taxonomy (NCBI): domain Eukaryota; kingdom Viridiplantae; phylum Streptophyta; class Magnoliopsida; order Solanales; family Solanaceae; genus Nicotiana; species Nicotiana undulata. Next base: position 6,742 of record ML269841.1, read on the forward strand.
TTTGATCTCGTGTTGGGCCAGTCATTTTCCTTCAGAGTCGTAGTGTACGTCGTGATATGCACATGTGGATCCAAAGTCCCATCATACTTTGGAATATTCGGCATCTTAAACCATTTTGGAATATATCTTAAACCTTTCTAGAATCAACTATGGGGCCGCACTTTGTTTGAATAGCATTTGCGTATACATTTTGGAATCTGGTCCCTTTAGCACTGGTGGAGCTCCCGGGATATGATCCATCCGAGCGTGGATGTCACGCCCCAACCTCGGGGAGCATGACCGGCGCTCAATCGAGTGAACCCGGTCGAACAAGCCTTTCAAGCGTATCCCACCGGACACACTTATATTCAAACAAAGGAACACTTCATCGTTTATTAACCCGGGGAGAAGTTAAATTACATAAACATACATGCGTTACTAGTTCAGTTTTCTTTTTATCCACTATGCAATAATCAAACTTCCAAAAACACATTTCAAACTATGATTAAGAGGAATAAAATTTCACATATAAAGGGTCTTTACAACATTCCCGATATCCATACATGACCCACACAAACGTCTACGAAGCCTCTATAGATACAAAAGACAAATACGACTATGCCGGTGACAAGGCCCTGGCTATACCTCAAAATTTAGTGACCTTTACAAAAGAAGTACATCAAATACTACACATGACCCCGGGAGGAAGGGGGCTCACCAAAACTGCTAGGAGGATAGAGAATGAGGGCACCACTATCGGCGATCAATGATATCTGCAATAGAACCACCTACATCAATTCAAAGATGTAGCGCCCCCGGAAAAAGGGACGTTAGTACCATCGAATAGTACTAGTATGTATGAACAAACTCTACTCTTAAGTAGAACAATCAGCAAACAAGCAGAAAGGCAGTCAAGGAAATCAAATAATGTTGCACAGAAACAGGAGGGACACAAGTAAGAGTTTCATGGTCTCATTTTTCGTCTTTCCATCTTTTCGATTAAAATTTCTTTTAAAGCCAAGTGCCACCATTTTACAATGCCACCGTGTCTTTTACACGGAGTCCGGTCTCGGCCCGACCGGCTAAGCCATCCCAAGTGAGACATCACCAACATCATGATATATATTCATTTTCGATGTAAATGCCACCATGAGTACAACATGGAGTCCGATCGCGGCCCAATCGGCTAAGCCATCTCACTTGAATCAGTGAGACATAACTAACATCATAGTTTCGATGCAAATACCACCATGTGTACCTCATGGAGTCCGATCTCGGACCGATCGGCTAAGCCATCTCACTTTGGGACATAACCATATCAATTTAATTATTCAGTTCACATTTCTTTCCCATCATTTATCACACAGTCCTTACCACTTTGACATATTTAACAATTTGAGTCACATTCCCCTCTTTTAACCATTCAATAGCATCATCCTTCATATTAACCAGTATCAACATATAATGAATTTGTACACATAAATCGGGAGCATGATAATCACAATTCATATTGTCAAATAGCATAGTAACATAGTAAACAACTTAGGAACAGGAATTTTCCAACTTAGCACAGTGAGACAATCAATTTTCATAGAATCAAGCAAGGAGATCATACCAAATGCCCGGACACTGAGGAGATGATTCTACAAAGATTAAAGTTAGTCATACATACCTCGACTAGGTCTTATCCTTAATTTCTACAATGGTTTTCCGGAATCCTTTAGCTCCTTTCAATCTATTTAACAAAATAGCACAATCAAACCTTAATTAGGAATTTGACTATATACCTAGCTCATTTGAGCATTACACCTATCATTATAAATTTGCTAAGGCCCTATCCCCCATTCCTTTCTATTTTTAGTTTTACTTACCCTTACTTAGTTTTGAATTCCATGCATGCAAGGTCCTTATCCTTACCTCCAAGAACTATTCTTACCCATGGCTCATTTTAGCTATAACAATGGAATTTAAAGTTGGTGCAGTAAAACATACCTCTTGGGGTAAAGAAAATAAAACCCTATTTGATTCTTCCCAAGTCCTTGGTGGTTATTGTGGATCAATCTTGATGATAAGGAAAGATCTTCTCACACTAGGACCTCTCTCCCTCAGTTTACAAAGTAAGAAAATGGTTTAAAATGGTTGGGGAAGTTCCTTATATTGATTTGAGGTCGGGTTTAAAATTAAAAATTTGGATACCCCGACTCAACTATGCGGTCGCATATGCGACTGCAAAATGGAAATGCGGTCCGCAAACCTGCCGCAGAAACGGCCTCAACTGGGAGAAAAAAGGGAACAAACTGCTCGGGTATGCGGCCATTATGCAGCCCGCATACCTGTTCTGCGATCGCATAATGCGCGGCAGAAATCCCCTCATAAAACTCCAAGGCAGATATGCGATGGATTATGCGGTCCACATATCAGGTATGCGATCGCATTTTGGGTCGCATAATCACCCTCAAATTGGCCAGCAATCTGACTCACTCTACGGACATTATGCGGTCCACATAGTGGTTCTGCGACCGCATAGTGGACCGCAGATTTATATCCTTTGGCGAATTTTCTTCCTCTAAGTCTGTAGGGTACTTTCAATCCAAAAATAGGAATCTAACTGAGCATCATTTTGGCTACGGATTTTACGAGTCCTTACAGTGGAATTCCTTAGCATTTTGATCCATTCGTTCATTCATATACCTCATGAGTCTCATGAGCTCGGTTTTGAAAGGGTCGTCTGCGTTGTTGAGGTTCCTAGATCCACTAACGCTACCTCCTACCTTGTTATAACTGAACTCCTCCCTTGGCGTGTCAGTACCGGTTCTTTGAATTGTTTGACTTGCAGGGACGCTGGGAAGCATTCATGCTCCTCCATTAGAATTATTGGAAGAAACCGATAGCGCCTGCTTCAGTTCTCTTATCATCTGGTCTTGTCTCGAGAGGTGATCCATAAGTTCCCTTAGTTACTCTCTTAACATTTTGACCATTTCAACAACGTGTTCGTCATCCGCATCAGCAGGAGTTTGACTCCTCACATGTCGAGGATTTTTCCCTTCACGAACTAAAGTTGGTTCACTCCTTTATTGTGGGTTCCACTAGTTGAATCATCACGTTGGAACATATCTTTATGTTCATTATGTGCTCCAATATTATAGGAATCGTTGACATCGTTAGCTGTCATATTTTATTTTTCTTTTGCTAAGAAAGGAATCAAAATTTGTTAGTAACAAATGAGTGTATCAAAGCAATTACACAATTGTCTATGCCCCATGGTGGGCCAAGCTGTTTACCCATAAAACGGTATAGTTGAATTTATAACGTGATTTATAGAGATGTGCATTAAATCACTCCAAAAACATGAAATAAATAAGAGCAAAGTCAAGAATATAAAAATAACTTAAAGAAATACAAGCATGGCTGAACGATGAGCTTATCCAGATATGAACAATTTTAAGAATAAGAACAAAAGAGAAATTTATAGCATGAGAGCAAATTATAGCCTCTGAGTACAGATGAATTTCCGTGTCCTACAATGGATACTAATTCTCTTGGTTATAACTTTATTGAGGTAAACAAGATACCACATCAAGTTCCTATTGAATGAGAATAAAATCGCTATTGATGGTTGCATAACGGTTGGTTATTAATACATAGATTCTTTGTAACTGCTGCTCATTGAATGTTGTCCGATGTCATCCCTTCAAATATTTGTTATCGGTTCCTAGGCCTTCGAAATTCACCCAGTACCAATCACATGTTTGTATCTGGTTCCAACTATTTGATGACTCACATACATGTCTTCAGTTCCACGGTTCATCTTGTCATTTGTCCAATTGTCGCTAACTAAATTTACGCCATACACTGATGACCTTCTCAGAAGCTCTTATCACACTCATTATAGCCATATGATAACAATTTCTTTGTTGGTACTCAGCCAAGATATTCACAAAACTTACCATATGAAAAAAACTAATAATTCAAACCATTATCAATAAATGATTTCCTCAGTTGTAAATCAGAATATTATTGAATATAGTGAAGTAATAAGTGATATTTTATTTTTTAAAATTGAATTTAAACTATATATGCTTAGATTTTGCAGAAACTTTTGCTCTATAAATGCCATATTAATGCTTTATATTCAATACCACACAAGAGGGGGTGATTTGTGTGGTGTCCAATTTTTTCGCGTGCACGGATTATAGAAGGACCTGGTTCTTCTATGTGTTCCCTATACTACTATTGCAGAATAATAAATGCAGAAAGTAAAGAACACAAGTATTTATACGTGGAAAACACCTGGATCAAAAGGTCAAAAAGCCCACGACCTACCTTGTAGGATGTTTTCCAACACTTCACTAAATCACTGAACCAAAAGAAGCATTTACAAAACTCTTCGTAAACCTAAGGATTACCTATAACCCTTTGTGGAAACCAGCCTCTAACTGTTGTGAGAATTTTAAGTTAACTTTAACTTGAATACAACACTTGAAGTACCTAGTACAATTGCTTCTAGATAAAGCTGAAAGGTACAACTTAAAAGCCCCGCTACAATGAAACTAGAATAAAAGACAGCCACTTGGAACTAGTTCTTTTATCTGATTCATGTAGCTTCAGGTTCGCACACTTGAATCACACAGTAATTGCTTGCAAAATACCTTGTCATTTTGCTCTGAACTCACGTTTAACGTCAGTGTTTGTGCGTACATGTAAAATGAGAACATCCTGCAATATATAGAGTTAGTAGAATAGGAAATAACTAGAGTTCTAGTTATCTTCAACTTCTAACTCTTCCCTTATCTGGGATAGAGTTCTCTTCGAGTAAGGAGTCCTTTACTTTAACACTTATGCAACCTTTTTGTTCAGGAGATATCAGATATATCATCTTAAGCTTATCTCCTTCACGGGCATGCCTTGTGCTCGAATCTGCCCGTGTTTATGTACATTGTGTATGGACTTGGTTCATGCTTGATTTCCTTTGTCAATCGTCAAAACAAACTTCACTAAGTACAAACAAATCCCCCTTTTAAATGATGACAAACTATGTGCTTTTCATAAGTATAGGACCTGTTTCAACTCAACTCAACATCAACTCAATGTTAGAACACTTTCCATTTTAAAGTCATAAATCATCAAGGACCAGGTTCATTAGGTTATAAACATCACAGTCCAAAGTAAAAAAGTACAACTTATTTTCCCCCTTTTGGCATCATCAAAAAGTTGCATAATTACGTCAGATAACTCATGGCCATTGGGACTACTTCAAATGCAATCATGGAGTAAAGCATCATTTATCAATCTAATGATATTAGTCATAAAATAGGCAACAACAAACACTTAGAGAACAAAAATAGTTGATAATTGATATTAGTCATCCACAAAGCATAAGGCAAAATAAAGATACAAGATCATGAGCAAAAAGAAAAAAAATCTCATCCGGGTCACTGATTTTTCTAACTAGGATATGAAGGTTTCAAGGATGGGAATGACCTGGTTCATGGTTTCTGGCATGAAGTATCTTCAACATATTATGAAGAAGGCCTTCATTCTTCTCCTTATCCTTTCCAAGCTCAGCCCTGAGAGCATCCTTCTCATTTTCTACTTCTGCCAGCCTCTTTTTCAGATGGAGTCTTAGCATCCTAAGCCCCACTCTCTTGCACCAAGGCTCGCACTTTATTGTTCATATGTACCTTCTTTGATGAACCAAGTTCTTTGGGAGATTTGTGGACTTCATATTCACATGCAGTCAAAGTGTTTTCCCTAACATGATCCTTGTTTGTACCAACATCCCATTTCATGAGGGTACCTTGAAGTGAGCAAGTACAACCATGAGAATGAAACCATAGGGTATGGCATGAGTTTCGGTGCCAGTTAGAACCCTATTAATAAGCTGGATGATAAACCCAGGCCAATTGATTTGCCTCTCATTGTCCAAACATTCCATAAAGACCAGGTCCATGATGGTGGCAATGTGCCTTCTTTCCTGCCTGGGCAACATGACATTGTTAACAAATTCAAACAGCACTATGTGGGGTGGCTTCATCTCACTTTTGTATATAGCCTTGGCCTCTAGCTCTAACTCATTGTCATCAAACTTTCTTGTAATGGCAAGAGAGGTAGGAAGGTTCTCTAGGCTTGTCCATATGAGCATTTTGTAATCATTGTACCCTTCAGCAGGTACACCCAGAATCTCTCCAAATTACTTGTCGTTGAAGCTCACTATCACCTTCTTTAACAAACTAGTGACTCTACCATTTTTTATCTCACAATTTTGCATGAACGGAGGAGGTCAAGAACCAATTCTGGAGGATTTGTATGAGATGGTGCGCAGTATTCTGCACACAAAGAAGTTGTTCATTGGCGGAGATTTCAATGGTCATATTGGGGCTAGTGCTTGGGGTTATGATCATGTACATGGCGGGTTCGGTTTTGGGGATAGGAATGAGGAAGGTAATTCACTGTTGGATTTTGCTAGAGCTTTCGATTTGGTTATAGCTAACTCGAGTTTTCCGAAGAGGGAAGAGAACCTGATCACTTTACGGAATTCAATGGGCAAGACTCGAATTGATTATCTTCTCTGAAGGAAATGCGATAAAGTTCTGTGCACTGACTGCAAGGTCATCCCAAGTGAGAAACTCACAACCCTACATAGGCTCCTAGTTATGGACCTAGAGATCAAGAGGAGTAGGAGGAAGAGGGCGGGGTGCAGGCAACCTAAGATCAAGTGGGGTAACTTGACCAAGGACAAATCTCAGGAGTTAGGGGAGAAGTTGTTGACTATGAGGGCCTGGATGAGTGGGGGGACGCATCTAGTATGTGGTTCACGACTGCGAATTTCATTAGGGTAGCTACTAGAAAGAAGTTGGATTTTTGGAATGTTTGACCGGGAGTGGACTTTTCGTCATGGGATTCGGATTTTTGTTCCAAAAATTGGAATAGCTTCGTTTTGTCATTTGGGACTTGTGTGCAAAAGTTGAGTTCATTTCGGGTTGGTTTTCTATGTTTCGGCATGAGTTATGGAAGTTCAAAGTTCATCAAGCTTGAATTAAGGTGACATTCCTTGATTCGATGTTGTTATGTGTGATTTGAGGCCTCGAGTAGGTCAGTGTTGTGTTCAGTACATGTTGATATGTTCGGAAGAGTCCCAAGGGGCTCAAGCGTGTTTCGTATTGATTCCGGACTATTTTTCCTTTATTTTTCATTGTTGGTTCTGCAGAATTTTGGGCTTCTTGTTTCCTTAATTGTGGTCGCGGAGTAGGGACTGCGATAGAGTAGTGTTGGTATTTGTCTAGGAATAAGTTTCTCTTCACGTTTGCGAGTCCTCAAATGCGTTCGCATAGCTTGTTGCAAATTATGCATCGCGTTCGCGCTAGCATCCACGTGTTCGCGTAATGAATTTTGTCCTAAGTTGGGTAGAGGTTATTCCTCTTCGCGTTCACGATGTTGTCCGACGATCGCGTAGCTTTGAGATCCTTGTGTACTGCGTTCGCGAGGCAGTTGCTACGGTCATGTAGGGTATTTTGGTGAGGCCGATCTATTTGTTCTTCCATTAGTGGAGACTTGTCCGTGTTCGCATAGAGTCCTTTGGTGGCAGTGCATTTTGTTCATCGCGAACGCGATGGACTTCCCGTGTTCGCGTAAGAAGAGTGCTTGGGCAGATTATAAATTACTCTATTTCAAGAGTTTCGGGTAACATTTTTTGAGCTATGGAGCTCGGTTGGACGCGATTCTTGAAAAAACAATCACCATTTGAATCGGGGTAAGTGTTATCTACTCGGTTTTGGTTATATTTCGTGAATCTATCTTCGTTTTTGGTAATTAGATTATGAATTTTAAAGAGGCAATTGGGAGTTTTAGCCTAAAGTTTAATAAAGCAAACTTTTGAGTTTTGAACACCGATTTGGATTCGTATTTGAGTGAACTTACTATGGTTGGACTCGTAATTGAGTGGGTTATCAGATTTTGGTTACTTTTGTCGGGTTTCAAGGCGCGGGCTCGGGTTGGACCTTTTGGCTGATTTTAGGCTTTTGATTCAAGATTTGACCTTTTTCTATATGGATTGATTCCTTTGGCAATGTTTGATGTATTTGAGTTGTTTTTGGTTAATTTCGAACCGTTCGGAGGTCGGAATGCGTGAGATTGCATTTTTGGAGCATTGCTTGGCTCGTTCGAGGTATGTAACACTTCTAAACGTGGTGTTGAGGGTATGAAACCCCGAAGTACGTGTTATGTGATTGGCGTTGAGGTGACGCATATACTAGGTGAAGGGCGTGTGGGCATGCACCGTGTACATTGTAATTCCGTTATTTCTGTGGTATTGTGTAGTTACCTAATCTTACCTGTAACCATGAAACTTCTATGTTCTTGAGCTATTGAGTTCTGATCCATGTTAGAAACTATGTCTAGGCTACATGTTTATCCTGTTGGGACCCACAGAGGTCATTAGTGGTGTTGAATTATCTGCTTTAATTGTATTGCGTACTCAGTCATACGCATTCATATGCATATCATATCTCAGTTTCTGTACCATTTATTGACACATCATATCATCATTTTGGGTTAATTCCATGGCATTTTGAGCCCGAGAGACTGAAGAGATTTATGAATGAGTGAGGGCGAGGGCCTGAGCGTGTTATATTATGGGATCGGGCTGACGCAGTTGCAGGTTATATTAACTTGTGCCATGTTTGGCTTGATATAGTGCTTGGGCTGAAGGAGCCCCTCCGGAGTCTCCATACACCCTAGTGAGAGAGTTTGATTATATTGAGGTATGGATTTTCTCTGGACAAGGATCTTGTCCGAAGCATTTATATACCTGGGGATGGATCTTCCCCACATAATGGATTTTTCCTTAGCCAGTACTGAGTGACCGATGGGCAGTGATGTATATATTCCAGGATGGATCTTCCCTATGCCGTATTAGCCATATACAGTACTGAGTGGTTGATCATGACGAGTGGGAAGCATGATACAGTGAGATTGAGTAATCCGAGAGTGTGAGTACATGTGTTCATCACTGAGGTACATGGCATTGACATGCACATATGTCCTACAGGCATAGAGATACATTTATTCCTCATGGTGTACCGTATCACGTCATTCATAACTATTTTTCGAGAAACTATGAATAAGATGAGCATTTCATCTCTAAATTAGTTATTTTATTACTTGCTTTATGTTGTTATGAACTTTTGTTGGATATCGGTGTTGTACCCGACCTTTGTTCTAGCTCGTCACTACTTTTAACCTAAGGTTAGGTTTTTAACTTATTGAGTACATGGGGACGGTTGTACTCATACTACACTTATGCACCTTGCGTGTAGATGTTGGCTTCTAACGTTGCTGAGATCGACGAGAGCTGGATTTGAAGATGTACCTACGTTCCGGTTGTAGCTGCCTCTTGTTCATGGTAGCCTTAGAATATATAAATATGTTTATGTACTTTTCGAACCGATAATGTATTTATTTCATACCATCTTTGTCAATTCTAATCTTAGAAGCTCATGATTTGTGCTACCAGTCCTTGGGGGATGTATAAGATTCAGCTTAACTTTTCTATTTAATTGTTTTTTTTATTTCATTAGAATAAGATAATTGTTAGTTTTCTTACCTAGAGGGTTGTGTTAGGTGCCATCACGACTAGTTGGACTTTGGACCGTGACAAAGTGGTATCAAAGCTCAAGGTTCATAGGTTCTACAAGTCATGAGAAAGTGTCTGGTTGAGTCTTGCGGATCAGTATGAAGACATTCATACCTATCTTTGAGATGCTACAAGGCACTTAGGATAACCTTCCCATCTTTCTTTCCTTATTGTGCGGAATTGATTCAACTTGAAGTGTAACTCTTGAATTCCTTCCACGCATTCGTATGTGTATGTGAGCGCTCGGTATAGGTTGTGCATCAACAGCTTGTGATTTCCATGGATGAGGTGCGAGATGTGATTTTAGTGTGCTGATGATGGGCCAATCTGGAAGACTTGAGGCCGGTTTTGACTGTAGCTTGAGCACGGAGATTTTGATTGTGTGAGAACGTGCTTTTAGACTTATCCATCCATTAGTGTTCTTATAAGTCGAATTTGTGGCTCGATGTATGGTTGGATGGCTATATAACGAGTATGATGTGACGGCGGGAAGTGTTTAGATTGTTTGAATGTGACGAGAAGAGTTTGCTTGAGATGTAGAAAGGACTATTGGGTGCTTGATTTATGTCTTGATTTGACGTATAGTCTCGAGTTATGGGTGTGTTGAAGGATATTTCTTGTTGTTTAGTTGTGGAGTGAAGTAGATTCTCATGTCGTATAATTAATTCAGACTCAGGAAGATTAAGTGATTGTGTAATAGTTATGATTGTTGAAGGGTATAGAGAGATGCCAGTTTGAGGCAAAGCAGGTGGGTTATCTCCTGTGGGGTGTCCTGAGGTTGCAAGATCCCTATGTTATTTTTGTAGAGAGTTCTATTTTACCAGCGAATAATATGTGTTGCAATTTGAGTTTGGACCCCTTGTGGGAGTTGGCTTGACTGTTACAAGGGTGAATGCGAGATTTGCAGATAATTTGAAGTATTAGATGGTTTGTGTTACAGGAGCTCATGAAGGATTTAGTTGAACCTCACTTTGGTATTATGGCAATAATAGAGTATGGGCATTGTGAGTTATCGTGTGTTTTGATCTATGGCTTTGGGCCAAATGGGGGAGTCTTCTATCGACGAGTGGACTGCACGGTTACGTATTGTATTGGTTTCGCTTTGACGTATAATTGTGAATCAGTTATGACTTGCAGAGGTTGAGATCAAGGATGACTCGGGTAAGGGAATTTCTTGATACGGGTTGTATTACACTCTATGGGTATATAGAAATCATGGAATGATTGAGTGGTTATTCGTGAAGGATGTGGTGTGCATGGAGTAGGAATTTTCTTGGTCGCATTAAGGTAGGATTACTTCTTAGGGTGTTGGTGTGATAATGGGGCACGGGTCATTCGGTCGGTTTAATTGAGTTTGGAGTAGAGTGGATGACTCTCGACAATGGTTCTAGTGGATTCAAGATTTATATGTAGCAATTGGGAATTTTTAGGATTTGTATATGGTTAGAAACTGAGATTTACATTAGATAGTGTTGAGAGGCATTTCTATATCATTATGGATTATACATTTCAGCATTCAGGAAGGTGAAGGAAACTGCTTTATATTCGCATAAGGTCTCTTTAGAGTGGTATCTTGGTTGTGGTACTTTTGGGGTGCTTAAGAGAGAATTCAACAGCTTACGGGGCCTTGGGACGGTATGGTTTTACCCTAGGATATCATGGGGTGAGTTTTGTATAAGGATCGTGGTGTTCTCACAAGAAGAAGTGTCAACTTGAGGGTAATTCATAATGAACTAGGAGAAATAGGGCAGCTTGGTAATAGGTTATATCAGCATGGTAATGGACATGGTTGGCTCTTACGATGTGGTGAGTCTCTACAGGTACTTCGTGGCAATGCTCTTGGGTTTTGGTGACCTGCGTGGCTTGGTTGAGTTATAGGTATTCAGTTCTGATGACTTGGTTATGTGCATGGTTCGAGGTGTATATTTCCTACTGGTGTGTGGAACATGTCGTGTATTGTGATTCTCTCCTAGATGAGATCAAATGGAAGGTTTCTGACTGATCGGGTATGTATTCTGCTTGGGACTCAAAGTTGATTATTTAGTTCTTATACTCTTCACATGATGGAATAATAGGTGTGGTGTGTTGTGTAGGATTGAGATTTTCATGGGCAAGGTCACGATTCGGTTTTGAAAGGAAGATCCTGAATTCTTAGACATCATAGACGGTTTCAGATGACTAGGTGAATGATATTACTATTTGGTATTGCCTGAGGATAGTGTACATTTCAGAAAGCGCACTATGTTTTGATTTATGGATACTTCATTGGTATTGTGTCACTCTCTTGGTTGATCGACTGCTGATATTCAAATTTTGCTATGTGGAACAGAAGAATCATAGAAGTATTCCTCGTGGGATGATCGTGTATGAGAGATATGTTAAACATTCAAGCGGTAGAGTTGAGATCAGATATGGTGATTCGTGTGTCCTATGGGTTTGGAGACTGGGAGTGCTCAAGAGCAAATTGTTTCATGTTTGTGGACTGTGAAGTTGTGGCCGAGGCTACCTAGATGATAGCATGTGTTGCGATTCAGTCATTGTGGACTTTCGGAGGGTTATTTATCTCTTTGTGGGTGACCAGAGTTTATTTGGGAGTCCATTGGTAGGCCCAATTAGGATGTGTATTTTACACCGAGTCAGATTGGTTGGCTCCATACTGTTATGGTTTACGCATGTGCCATTCGGTTGTTGTTGAGCTTATTTGTGTTCTAAAATGATATGTGAGTTACTCTTTTATGCTACGAGGAGTTGTGAGTCGTTGGTTATATGCACACATGGTGTGGCTCTATTTTGTCTCTATAGAGGAATTTGAGCGAGACTGGTATTTAAGGGACGCATGATTGATCGCGTATTGGTTATATTCTTTCGGGTTTTGTGTGGCATTGTGTCATTTGCTCCTCTATGGTTAAGGTAATGCACTTTGGGTACTTGATATCAAATTGATTCTGGTTATTGATTTTGAGTAGGGTGGCTTGAGGTATATAATATGGACCAGTGTTTGGATGGGGTCACACAATATAGCGGATTTATGTTGAGGTATGAGCCTTTGTGATAGATTTGTTTGATGGTTCTATGGTGCGTGGTGGATTTTCAGCATTTTTTTGTGGCGTTACGTGTTAAGCTTGCGGGACAGTTCTCTCGTTTGAGTCATTCTTTTCATGATTGAGTCCATTTGGAATGTTACTTATTGGTGCATAGATTATACGGGTGTGGTTTTAGATTGTATTGATGTGGCATGTCATGATAGTGGTCGTGCTGGTTGAGATGAGGTCATTGAACCTTGATGGCTACTATCGGATTTGATTACAACATGTTTGGAAGGATAATATCGGAAGTCGGCTTAGAAATTTGCTATAGTTCTTACCGAAGAAGAGGGAGCTCTATGACTTGTTGATCTAATGAAGGGTTAGGAGTTCTGCATGTTTCTTCCATCATCATCAGTGTACGAAGGTTTTAGAATGAGGCTTTGTTTGATATGAGGTTTATTACCGGAATTGGGTTATTTTAAGCAATTACTGTGATCTGATATTTTTCTATGGGTAATTGAGTTGTGTGGTATATATAGTGATTGCGTCTTGGGTTATGGTTATGGTTGATACAGCTTGTTCATACTTATACAGTGTGTAGATGCGAGATTCACATCTTATAAGAAATTTTTGATGTTGGAAATCAGATTCTGTGGTTATGGGCTAAGGTTGAAGTAATGATCTTCAGTTATATTGTGTTGTCGAGCCTATATGGGATAGGGTGATGTGGGATCACCCCTGGTTATATGAATGGTAAGGTAATACGGCGGTTTGATGGCTTTGGGAACAACTCATGGCACGTTCGAGGATGAACGTATGTTTAAGTGGGGGAGGATGTAACGACCCGATCTGTCGTTTTGAGCAATGGCACATCTCTCGGTAGTTTACGAGCATGGGTAGCTCCATATGATGTATTATGACTTATGTGAATCGCCAATTTTGGTTTTCAGGTTAATCGGAATTGATTTGGAAAAATGAATTCCATGGTTTAATCTTTAAGTTGGAAGAGTTGACCAAATTTGACTTTTTGGTATTTGACTCGGATTGGAGTTTTGATAGTTCTTTTGGATGATTTTGGACTTAGGAGCAAGTCTGTATTGTGACTTGGAGGTCCGTAGTTGTATTCGGCTTGGAATGGCGAAAGTTGGATTTTTGGAGTGTTTGATCGGGAGCAGACTTTTCCATATCGGATTCGAATTGTGGTTCCGGGAGTAAGAATAGCTCTATTATGTCATTTGGGTCTTGTGTGCAAAACTTGGGTTCATTCCTGGTTGGTTTGCTATCTTTCGGCACGAGTTATGGAAGTTGAAAAGTTCAAAGTTCTTCAACCTTGAATTGAGGTGCGATTCGCTGATTCGATGTTGTTATGTGTGATTTGAGGCCTCGAGTAGGCCTGTGTTGTGTTTTGGGACTTTTTGGTACGTTCGTAAGGGGTCCCGAGGGGCTCGGGCGTGTTTCGGATTGATTGCGGACTATTTTTCCTTCATTTTACATTGCTGGTTTTTGCAGAATTCTAGGCTTCTAGTTTCCTTAATTGCGATCGCAGAGTAGTGATCGCGATCGAGTAGTGTTGGTTTGTGGCTAGGAAGAAGTTGTTCTTCGCGTTCGCGAGTCCTCAAAATTGTTCGCATAGCTTGCTGCATATTCTGCATCGCGTTCGCGTAATGAATTTTGGGCAGAGCTGGGAAGAGGTTATTCCTCTTCGCGTTTGTGATGTTGTCCCGCGATCGTGTAACTTTGACATCCTTGTGTTCCGCGTTCGAGGGGCAGTTGTTGCGGCATAGGGTATTTTAGTAAGACTGTTTTGTTTGTTCTTCGCGTTACCGGAGACTTGTCCGCGTTCGCATAGAGTCTTTTGGTGGCAATGCATTTTGTTCATCGCGGACGCGATGGACTTCCCGCGTTCGCATAAGAGGAGTGCCTTGGAAGATTATAAAGTACTATTCCGAAGGTTTCGGCCATTTTTACATTTTTGGAGCTATGGAGCTCGGATTGAGGCGATTCTTGAAGCAATTTTCACCATATAAATTGGGGTAAGTGTTCTCTACTCGGTTTTGGTTATATTTCGTCTATCTTCGTTTTTGGTAAATGGATTTTGAATTTTAAAGAGAAAATTGGGGGTTTTAGCCTAAAGTTTCATAAAGCGAATTATCGAGTTTTGAGCACTGATTTGGAGTCGGATTTGAGTGAAACTAGTATGGTTGGACTCGTAATTGAGTGGGTTGTTGGATTTTAGTGAGTTTTGTCGGGTTCCAACGCGCGGGCCCGGGTTGAACTTTTTGGCTGATTTTGGGCGTTTGATTCAAGATTTGACCTTTTTCGATTGGGATTGGTTCCTTTAGCATTGTGTGATGTATTTGAGTTGTTTTTGGTTAGTTTCAAGCCGTTCAGAAGTCGGAACGCGCGTGATGGCATTTTTAGAGCATCGTTTGGCTAGCTCAGTATTGGAATTAGCTCGTTCTAGGTAAGTAACACTTCTAAACTTGGTATTGACGGTATGAAACTACGAATTACGTGTTATGTGATTGGTGTTGAGGTGACGCACATACTAGGTGACGGGCGTGTGGGCGTGCACCGTGTAAATTATAATTCTGTTATCTCTATGGTACTATGTAGTTACCTAATCTTACCTATAACCATGAAACTTCTACGTTCTTGAGCTATTGAGTTGTGATCCATGTTAGAAACAATGTCTAGGCTACATGCTTATCATGTTGGGACCCACAGAGGTCATTTGTGTTGTTGAATTATCTCCTTCCATTGTATTACATACTCAGTCATACGTGTAGACATGTAATTTTTGACCCTCCCCGAAATTTTACACATATTAGCGTTTTAATATTTAGTTTACGTTTAATATCGTTATTTCAACTAGTTTTGACTCTTTTAATTTATTTTACCACAAAAACGAAAATTTCAAAAATAGTTTCATTAATTTGTAGTCATACTATTTTACTAGGATTTTTATTTTTATAAAATCTTGAAAAAATGCCAAAATAGTTTCACAATATAATAGTGTTATTTTAATTAATAATTAGAATTAGTTTTATATTTTATATTATAATTTTATTTCATTTTAGACGGAAGGGTGAGTTTTGGGTTGCTTTATTCCATTTTAATGAAGGAGGTCCATTTTTAGTCTTTGGCCCAATTTTGAAGCCCAACAAGACCTAGCCCACCTCCCATTCCTCTTTAACTTAACTAACCCTAAAGACTCTTCTTCATCTCCCGAACCTTCAGCACACTTGAACACAAAATCCAAACGACCCCTCCATCCCCCACGCCAACGCCCCTTTACCAATCCCATCTCCTAATAGCAACTGTCGAACATCCCTCATCTACCGCCCGCCACCACCTCAAAGCGGCCGGAAATTAGTCAAACCCCCTCCAACGATACTGCCAGCACTAACAGGAGACACTCAGAGTTCCGTCAATGAAATCCACTTCCATCGCTACTATAAATCACCTCTAAACCTCCATTTTCACCATGTCAGATCTACTATAAAAACACCATTTCGAGTTTCCTTTGTCAGATTTCTTTGGTGGCTAGAGTGGAGTTTTGGTTCGTCAATTTTGAGTTGATCCGGTCGAGGTTGCTGTTCGGGTTTCCGACTTGAGGCTCCACCCAGATTGTTGGTTCTAGCGTTTTAGGAAATTGTTACTCATTTGAGCTCATTTCTAGTACATGTGAGGTCTGTGTTCAGTCGCGAGGTTGTCGTTCGAGGTTGCCGTTTGTGGTTCCTACTGAAGTTTCTGTTATTGTGCTTGTTTTCCGATCGAGTTCGATCGTCGAAATTCTCATTAAGTTGTAATCGTCGGAGATTCAAATATATTGGAAAGCTCGGCTAAAGGTCCAATTCTTGCCATGCTTCCTTATTTCTCTCCCTCTCAAGCTTGATTTTCGATAGTATAAACTTAGTGATTATGTGTTTAGCGTATTGTTTGTTTGCTGGTGTTGATTTGCTTAGTAAATGTTTTTTTGTTGATCCAAAAATGGTTTGAATTTAATTGTCTAATTTGTGTTGATATCTTTTAGATGTAAAACAAGGTTTAAGCTAATATATAAAATAAGTTGCTCATGAACTGGCTTTGAAAATTAGTTTATAGAATTAGATTAAGAGAAACAAATAGCAGTTTGAGCTTGGATTAGCATAAGTCACTCTAAATTAAGTTTTAAATGTTATTGATCTGCTCTCATTAATTGAACGATAAAAGTATGCATGTTTAGGCCAACCACACTCATGTAGGCAAATTTTAGGATTTTCGACATACACGTTACATAATTATGGGTTCAGGAATTAAGACCTGGGTATGCGTTCGCGCGACTTTGGCCAAGTTTTTTTTAAAAATAATTAAACGTGACAAATCGTGTACACGTACGCGTGACATGATTTAAGCGCAGATTTTCAAAATAAAACCAAAGTACGCGTTTGTGCGACTTTGGCCAAATTTTCTTAAATAATTAAGCGCGACAAATTGTGTACACACACGCGTGACATGATTTAAGCATCGATTTTCAAAATAAAATCAAGGTACAAGTTCGCGTAACTTTGGCCAAATAATTTAATATTAAGGGCTATTGATTATGTACACGTACGCGTGACATGGTTTTTAGCACATTAAATAAAATGAGTACACGTACGCGTGACTCGTCTCATGATAATTTCTTAAAAGCGGTAAAAGGTAAAAATATACATAGGTCCTAATAATGAGTAATTAAACAATCTAAGACAAGTATGAATCACTAAGCGACCGTGCTAGAACCACGGAATTCGGGAGTGCCTAACACCGTCTCTCGGGTTAACAGAATTCTTTACCTGGTCTTTTCGTTTCGCAGACTTTAATACAGAGTCAAAACTTCCTCGATTTGGGATTTAAAAAAACCGGTGACTTGGGACAGCATAAATTATCCCAAGTGGCGACTCTGAATAATTAATTAATCCCATTTCGATTATGTCACTTTAATTGGAAAAACACCCCTATCCACCTTTGGCGGGAAAAATGAGGCGTGACAGCTCTGGCGACTCTGCTGGGGACATAATCCAGAATCTCTGGTTCAGGGTTCAAGAATTCGAGCTTTTTTATGTGATTTTTATCTGGCTCTATAATTGTGATATTACTGTATTTTGTGGGCCTAATGTGCTAATTGCTACTCATTTACCGCTTTGATATTATTTGAGTTGTATTTAGACTGCCTTCTTACGCCTCCGTTCTGAGTCTTCTAAAAAATGGTGCACACGTTCGCGTGGCCCGCTTTTCTGTTAGAGGTCGTACCAAATAAGAACGAGGATGGATCAACAACTAGGCCGGGTAGACTTTCGTGCTCCCGGTACGTTGCCCTCACCTCGGCTCGAGTTGTCTTCTCGGGTAAGCCAGGTCTAGAACACAACCTCAGGTTTAAACGTAGAATAACAAAACCTCATGATGGATCCTTAGTAGGAACGATTATTTGCATCACGTGCATTTGACTTAGGGGACTCAACACAGGGGTTCGATCTGTCTAGGACAGGTGCACCCAAATAAAAAAGACCATCTTGATGCATTTTATGTGCTACATATTGCATTCTTCAAGGGTAAAGTGGGTCATTTGACGGACCAATGATGGTTGAGGGTAAATGAGAAAGAAAAGAGGGTTAAGTGTGAAAATAAAACAAGTAAGGCCCAATTATATTTTTCTTTCACAAATTTATTTATTTATTTATTTTTCAAAGAAAAAGACAAAAAAATGAAAATGAAAATCCAAAAAGATTTTGCACTTTGCCATAATTTTTCAAAAAAAAAGGACAAAATATGTTTTATACAAATCAATTATTTTTTTATTCTCGCCCGTATCCAGTCTTCCTGAACTACGCATACATGATTCTTGTCTTTAGGGGCGGGATACGTAAGCAGCTCATATAGGGTCCGGTCTTCCTAGTGAGTCTTAAGTTCTTGGCTTCGAGGGTCGTAGCCAAATTTTGCATGTCTAGCCACTTTTGGCCACATCAGCCTTTTCACAAAATAGGGCTATTTTTGCATAAAATGGCTTGTTGAACCATGTTTAGAGACTCTTGAATCCACAATTAGATATCTCCTTATTTTAAGGTTTGTCCTTCTTGAATTTGCATGTCTAGCCACTTTTAGGTTGCATCGGTCGTTCTTGTAAAATAGGGTTATTTTTGCAAAAGTGGTTGTTAACCCATGTCTTAGAGTCCTAAGTCCATAACAAGGTGTCCTCTCTATTCAAGGTCCATTTTATTGAATTTGCATGTTTAGCCATTTTTTGGCCACATAAGCCATTTCTATAAAATGGGTCATTTCTGCAAAGTAATTTTTCCATGTCTTAGAGGCCACCTTCGTTGAGTTTTCACTTCTAGCCTCCTTTTGGCCACGTAGGCCATTTTGCAAAAATAGCCTTGATCATGTCTTGCATGTGTCCAATAGGAAGTGTTATTGTCTCACATAGTGTTCTAAGTATTAACTCCATTTTGGTCTTAGTTTTCTCATACATGTGTGGATCTACTTATCGAAACTTCAGTAGGACAGATGCCCAAGACCATCCAGTCAGGGTCGCTGCATTCAGGAGCTGCTTAAGGAGATTATTTTTTTTTTATGGTTTTTGAGTCTGTTTTTTTATGTTGTCTTTTACTTTCTAGTCATGTCCAATAGTATTGAGTTTTTTAGATGGTGTCAGAGTCAGTCGTAGTCAAGTTAAGTTTGTTAAGTTTTTTTTTTTTTTTTGGTTATCGTAATTCCTGTTTTGTATTTATGAGAGAAAAGAAGAAGAAGAAGAAGAAGAAGAAGAAGGGAAAATTTATAAATGAAAAATCCAAAAAGATTTTGTTTTTAGTTTATTTTGTTCATTACTTTTCCAGAACTACGCTTGGTCTGATTCATGTGGAACATGATACGTAGGCAACCTACATAGGGTCCGATCGAATCATTAAAAAGGAATAAAAAGAAAAAAAGTGAATGGAGTTGTGGGACGTGAGGGGTGAGAGAAAGAAAATAGATATAATTAGTAAGAAAAGAGGGGAAGAAAAATGAGCAAGCCAAGAAGTGATAGAAAAGATAGAAAAGAAAGACTGAAACGAATAAATTTGGGATGATGCCAGATGGCCTTGTGACTATCGAAGCCATTCTAGAACCGTCAATTGTTGCTAGGTGCATTGCACGCAATGTGATATTTCTATATGATAAATGCCCTAACGCTAACATGTTGGCTTTGTTTTGCTCCTCTTTGGTACTTTCATTATTATCATAACAGGAGGTGGTTAGTTTGTGGTATTCTAGTGAGTCATCCGTACAACACAAGGTCAAAGAACAAGATAGCTATGGCTGGCAAAGACTTGGACACAAGTGTTGTTGATCCGTCTAAGGAGATGTTGAATCAGAATCTGAGTTGAAAGAAGAAGTCTTGAGGTTGAAAGGACAGATGGCCGAAATATACCAAGCCTGGATTAGTGGGCGTCCTCCACCATTATTTCCCACTAACTACACTTAAAGCCTCGTCACCATTCTGCCATTGTCACACATCCAGATTCCCACAGCTGCTGATATCTCCCCACAACCTTTTCACACTCCACCAGCCAAAACAACCTCATACCCTGCTCCGACATATGCTCCTACTTTTTTACCCCCTCCACAAGCTACCCTCCACCGAGCCTCTAGTGAGCCCGCATTCCAGGCTCCGGATACCCAATACTATGCCCTGGAACCCACCTTCAAAGTCCCAGATCCTTACTCATACACTCCTCACTTTAAGCCTCATGTTGAAACTGACAAACCACCCAAGAACGCGGAGCAAGAGGAGATATTTAGGAAAGTAAAGAGTCTGGAGCAATAATTGAGAAATATGCAAGGGTTAGGAAGCCATGTGAGTGTGGCTTATAAAGATTTGTGTTTGTTCCCTGATGTCCAACTACTTGTTGGGTTCAAGATGCCCAAGTTTGACTTGTACGACGGACATGGTGATCTTGTAGCTCATCTGAGAGGTTATTGCAGTAAAATAAGAGGCGTCGGGGGAAAGGGCGAATTATTGATGGCGTACTGAGTGGTGCAGCTTTTGAATGGTAGACCCGCCAAGACGCCACCAGGTGGTACACATGGGACAATATGGCTCAGGCCTTTTCCCGGCACTTTCAGTACAATATAGACATTATCCTAGATCACATATCCCTCACCAAGATGGAAAAGAAACCTAATGAAAGATTTAGGGAATGCGGGCTTAGATGGAGAGAGCAAGCTGCCCAAGTCAATCCCCCGATGGAAGAAGCTGAGATGGTTGAGTACTTTCTTCAAGCTCAAGAGCCTACTTACTTTGGACATTTGATATCGGTTCTGGGTAAGCCTTTTAATGATGTGGTAAAAATGGGAGAAATGGTAGAAGATGGGCTGAAGTCGAGCAAGATCATGAGCTATTCTGCTTTAAAAGCCACAACACAAGCAATTCAGAATGACACAGGATGCTTGATGGGTCATAAGGAACATGATGATGTTGCCATGGTTGTCTCAGGATCACGACATGGCCTAGGGGGTTCACCTCACAAATATACTCTGCCTCGACCCCGACCCCAACCCCAAACCTATCCCCGAGCTCCACATAATCCACCCCAGTATTACCCTCCGAACAACATCCGATCATCTGTCCAACCACTAGGTCACTCATTATGGCAAGCGCCAATACCGCATAACACACTCTTTCCTTCACAATATTTTCGAGCATCCAACAACCCTAGAAAACTGGGGCATGGAGGGGAACAAAGGCAAATAAATAGTTTCACGCCAATCGGAGAATCGTACACAAGCTTGTTTGAAAAGTTAGAACATTATGGTCTGATTTAGCCGTTCCTCGACTATACTCCGGACCCATATGCAAAAGGTTTTGATCCTGTTGTACGGTGCATGTACCACTCTAATGTCCAAGGGCATAATATTGAAGATTGTCGTGCTTTGAAAAGGGAAATAGAAAGAATGATTCAAGAAGGGATAATTGTGATCCAGGACATTGACACCCAAAATATCGCGCAGAATCCTTTACCTGCACATGATGATGCACACTTTGTGGGGATGATGTGTTATGACATGGAGTATGAGAATCCTCTCGTAAATTTGCCGACTGAAATTGAAGAAGGCCATGGTGATTCTGATGAGCAAATTTGTGGCTAAATGTCAAGCTTAGCAATTGAAAAGTCATTCCCTCCTTAGTAGGAAGGAATCTCGGTAGCTTGTTTTGATGTTTTTTCAATTATCTGGGTTATCTTAGGGTTGTGATCAAGATTTTTATTTGTTTTACTGAGTCAAACCCTTCTATCCCTCTATTTTGTTTGTGTGAGTCTTGTCTGTCTGTTTTGTTGCTATTTTCATTATCCGGGTTATTTTAGTATTGTAGCTCGAATTTTAGGTTATTTGTATTGTCGTTAAACTTTTCCATCCTTTACTCAATGAAATACAGCTTGTCCTTTTGTGTCATTATGTGCTTAGTTCTCTTCACGCCTGCTTCAGTGGCATGACATGCATGTGGAGTTTTTGGCCAGATCTTGAAAGCCAGTCTAATCATGGCATAGTGAAACACAATTTTGAATATGATAAAATGTTGCATTTGTGGAAACAAGTAGAGATGCATTCTAAGATAACCTGAAGCTTGAATTGAGTGAAACTGAGGTAGTTAGTCTAGGAAATCAAGAGGTTGATAAGAGCATACAACAAGTAAATGTCTCTCAAAGCAGTTTGAGGTAGATCAATCAGTGTTGAAATGCACCCCTCCACATCAAGATAAGGTTGAGTCAAGTCTGCTTCGAACTGGCGAGGTCATTCATTGGGATAAAGGTATTGCCCATTGGCACTTTGTGTTTTACGTTGTTATGAACTCGTGTTGGATATTGGTGTTGGACCTGACCTTTTTTCTAGCTCGTCACTACTTTCAACCTAAGGTTTGGTTTGTTACTTATTGAGTACATGGGATCGGTTATTTTCATACTACACTTCTGCACCTTGCATGCAGATGTTGGTTGATGACGATGCTGAGATCGACGAGAGCTAGATTTGAAGATGTACCTGTGTTTCGGTTGTAGCTGCCTCTTGTTCATGGTAGCCTTCGAATATATAAATTTGTTTAGGTACTTTTCGAACAGATAATGTATTTATTTCACCAGCTTTGTAAATTCTAACTTAGAAGCTCATGATTTGTACTACCAGTCCTTGGGAGATGTATAAGATTCAATGTACTTTTCTATTTAATTGTTTTATTAATTTTACTGGAATAGGATAATTGTTAATTGGCTTACCTAGCGGGTTCGGTTAGGTGCCATCACCACTAGTTGGACTTTAAGTCGTGACAGATCTAATGCTATACTCTTCCTTGGTGGAAGAGTTCTAGTTATCTTCAACTTCTAACTCCTCTATTATCTAGGATAGAGTTCTCTTCGAGTAGGGAGTCCTTCTCCTTATCACTTATGCAATCTTTTCGTTCAGGAGATATCAGATATATCCACTTAAGCTTATCTCTTTCACATGCATGCCTTGTGCTTGAATCTACCCGTGTCTATGTACGTAAACTTGGTTCATGCTTGATTTTCATTGTCAATCATCAAAACAAACTTTACTTAGGCCAACAAATTCTCCCTTCTTCTTTCTCCTCCTTATTTGCTTTTGCTTCTTTTGTTTGTTTTTCTAAAACCAAAAGGAAAAGGATAAATCTTTGAGTATTATGAACTAAATGGAAACAAACTAATTTTGAGAAAGAGTTCAGAAAGTGTTGGAGATAGATATGTTATACAGTCAAACCTCTCTATAATAGCTTCGTTTGTTTCGATATTTGTTGGTTTTTATAGCAAATGGTTGTTATACACATACAACGTTATTTAACGTTTAAATATTTTTGGCTGTTATAGATAAAACTTATCCAGAAAATTAATTATTTTTCTTTTTTTAAAGTTACCTATAAAAGATAAGGAAACTCTTCTCAGAAGATATGCATATTTTTTTGGGGTAGCTAAAATATGCATATTTCACTAGATATATATTGAAGAAAGTTAATATAGTATTAATAAATTCATAACTAAGCATACAAATATTTAAATTCTAAGAAATACATTTTAAAATTACTAAAAAAATAAATTCTTTCAAGATTGATGGAAGAACTTTGTAATTGTAGTTGTTTCGTAGATTTCATTCTCTTATTACCGATATAATACTTGAATTGGCGAAGATTTAGTCTAAATTTTCAGCAAAAAGGCATCTAATGAAAAATTTATCATATGCATATCTTCAAATCTTATGTTTTATGCGAGAGAGAAACTTTGTTCCATTGAAAAGTATGTGTGCATATTCTTAGAATTAGTATTAGTAATCTTAAAGTAACTATATCTGTTACAAAGGGATAATTTCACAAAGAGCACGTTGCTATAAATACAGTTGTTGTTATTATAGGTAAAAGTTATTATAGAGAGGTAAAATATAATTGTAAAAATCAGTTTTACAATAAACTTAACGTTTATAGTGAATGATTGTTATATAAGGATGTTATTATAGAGTGTTCTTACGTAAATGTATTTAAAGAGTTATGAGTATTAGAATCGAAACACATTGAGACAAAGAAAATAAATCCAAATTAAATTGAAGAAAAGATAAAGTCGTGAACCTGAGAGTAAAAGTAGAAAAGATTTTTGGCATTTACCTTAACTTTTTAAAAAAAAGGGAATAAATGTTTATCCATTTTTTGGTTTTGTTCTTCTTCTACACTAGGGGTGTGCATTCGATTTATCGATTCGATTTTGACCCTTATCGATAATTGCTTATCGATTATCGATTTGTACATATGCTTATCGTTATCGTTTCAATAAGGTTTCGATTTTTTCGATTTCGATTTATCGATTTTTGGGGCTTATCGATTCGGTTATCGATTACATCAATAAGAAAATTTGTGGGATTCCACGAAACGTATATCGCTATAAACACGCCTAACTAATATGGATAAAAGAAGCTAAAATAAGACGAACACCGTTTATAAAATAAAAATTGTGTCAACAAGCACACGCAACGAAACTAAAGTAAAGGATCAAATGTATGCCACCAAAACTCCAACGGTATAAAAAAAAATACATCATCAAGGCTAATTCTGTTTTTCATTAATTTGAATTTCATTCTCTTGAGTTTTAAATATGATCATTCGTTAAATGTGATATCCCTTGCTGAAACTACTAACCTTTAAACATGGAAGAAATTAAGAAAAATATTAAGAACTTTGTAATACATCACATTCTTTTACAAGTATATTATTTAAAATGGAGAACTTACATAGCAGCTAACTAACTCTAGCAAACATCGTCGGTGGAAGCTTCTTTGCCAAGATTAGTAAACTCTAATAAGAATATATATATAAAAAAAAAAAAAAAAAAAAAAAAAAAAAAAAATAAAAAAAAAATAAAAAAAAAAAATAAAAATAAAAAATAAAAAATAAAAATAAAAATAAAAAATAAAAAATAAAATAAGAATGTATATTAACAAGTCAGGCAATTAATATATTATTTAACTATTTTAAGCAATACAATAAAATTATGTTAGGGACTTAGGGTAAAGGAAATGGTATTATAAAATAAGGGTATATTTATCTTTTTAGTATATCTTATCGGTTTATCGATAAATCGATAAACCGATAAGCGAAAAGGATAAAATCGAAATCGAAATCGATAAATCGATAAGGAAAATTTCGAAATCGAAATCGATAAATCGATAAACCGATATCGATAAACCGATAACAAATAATCGATTCGATTTATCGATAAACCGATTCGAATGCACACCCCTATTCTACACTCCATAGCCCGTGAACTGAAAAGCTTTGCAATTTCGCAAATTGGGGTGGGTTTCAAATTAAACCTTAATTGCACACATATGACTCATCATCACTCTGGATAAGAATTATGGTTAAGACTGAATTAGCGATGTTTAATCAGTGAACATAGTCGCCACTTGGGCGACCCACCACACAGACTCTCCCTCCTCCTCGCTGCCAACTACTAATAATACTAACATTGTTTGGTCTTTCAAGAAAAAGAGAAGCAAAGACAAGAAACAGAAAGGATAAAGACAAAAGGCAGTGTTGTAACGCATCTTCTTAGTAAATGTCAACAGTTTGTTTTGAAATGGAGCCTCTCTTTTTCTAGATTGTATAGAAGTATATGTTATCTAAAGATTTTGCACAAAAGTCCCCTTATAATACTGAAAACTACACAATCATTTAGACAACATTAGCTTGCTTTTACCATGATTAGGACTCATAATTAAGTCATAACTAACTAAGAATTAGCGGCAACTAAAAGAGAATGGGGAAATCATCCTTGGTTGTGGTTTTAAA
Source organism: Nicotiana undulata (assembly GCA_005239495.1). Classification (NCBI taxonomy): domain Eukaryota; kingdom Viridiplantae; phylum Streptophyta; class Magnoliopsida; order Solanales; family Solanaceae; genus Nicotiana; species Nicotiana undulata. The sequence continues at coordinate 32,714 of ML269841.1, forward strand.
AATAAAAACATAATTTGTTTTTCAATTATCCTTGGTTGTGGTTGCATTTATACTTGTTTTCCTTTTATTTCTTTGGACATATAGGCGTATCTACCTTAGGGTGTGTCGTTGAAAAGTTATGTAAGATATGTATTTATAGATAATAATAATATTGAGTATAAATATATATTTATTTATTCCATTAAATGTTGGGATTGTTCAGGCTGTTTCAACAACCTGATCATTTATATATATAAGAAAAACATGGAGACATGATAGATTTGCATGGGATAAAAGAGCAACTTGTCATCACTTGTTCTTTGTCCGTCTCTCTTTGCCATCTCCGCTCTTCCAACTACCTATATATATATATATATATAGTACACCACGTCTTCTTCTTCCAACTACAACCCACCCTCTCATATATCTTTAATTATATCTCCTCTCTTCTTCTTCCAACTACAAGAAGAGATCATGAGGTTTCTCAAGGCTAAAGGAGAAATTTACAAGGCTGTTGATGATGTTGATCTTGGTCCCCATAGTAATGAATTTTATCTCCGAGCCAACGTCAAAGGTTAGCATCACTTCATTTTTTTACTCCCCCTATTCTTACTATATTGCCATTATTTTTCTTATTAATTAATCCCTTTTGGAAAACTTTCTATTTATTCCAATATAAATGTCTTATAGCCACACAAATTTGTTTAAGATTGCAGGTATATCCATATTAATGAATACATAATTTTAAAAACATTGTGTAACTATTATGAGATAAATTATTTAAATTATCTAAAATTAAAAACAAATATCCTAAAAATTAATGAGAATTGTTATTCTCATTTAGCTAGCTCATAAATGAAAAATCATATCTCACGTAAGTTTCAAGTCCCTTATTATGATTTATGACGACTTATATTGAAATATTTTATAAAAAAATATTATGATTTCTATAACCTAATACTGAACATAATACACAAAATTACTTTTATCACGATTTTTAATGATTTGTCAAATTAAACATATTATTAAAAAAAATTATATTTTTGTTAGAAATTTTGAAATAAAAAGGATGACTTTATACCTCCTACAAAATTAATAGTGGCAATGTAAAGTATAAAAGACGACTAATGCTTTATATTTTACAAAAAATAAAATAATATAAATAAGAATATAGCGAGATATTGTAATTGTTAATTGATTGCAAGAAAGAAAAAAATACAAATGCAACTCATATATAATACATTTCGTTTTCTGTTATTTTATCCTTATTGCTTCAAATTTGTATTTTGTCGATTTGACTCTTAATTTTATGCTATAAATAATTTTGCTTATTTTTTAATTTATTTCACGGCTAATCCTCTTGGTACAAAAATAAATGTACCTTAAGAGTTTTGTCAACTTGACAAATAATTTCATTTATATGTTAATATTGAAAAATAATCGAATCATATTCTTTTGTTAGTTAATTAATTTAAAAACTTGATTATTTGATTTCCACATTAAAGAAAATTACTTAGTTTTTGTTCTTCAAATTTCTAATATTATGTCATCCTAATTTTTAAATATTTAATTATAATTATATATTTGTCCAATAAGAAATTTATTCCAATTAGTAAAAAAAAATGATATGTCAATTTTGGATCTTTGTGTCTACAAAATTGTTGTGTTTTTGACGCGTGTAAATTTTGATAACTCATAATCTCTAACGTTTTAAATAACATCTTATAGTTCACACTTTAATACAAATGAGCTCTGATGAAGGAAATTTATAGTAAAAATAGCACGGGCTAGCCAGTTTTCGAATAGGTCATTTAAAAATAGTCAGTATTTGCAAATTTATTGAAAAATAGCCATTATTCTGCTGCAACACAGAAAGTTCCAGCATAATATACTGGAGATTGGAACACATGTGTATGAACTTGCATAAATGTCACTAGGTCATCTATGATTTGCATCTGCAAGAATAAAGGACAGAAGATTGGAAAACTAAAAAGAAAGTCAGGGCGTCCGGTGGATGAAGTCTACCTTTGTAATGTCAGGCTGAAAAAAGGGGGATAGCACTAGAAAGTCGGGAACTTTCACTGCAACTGAAGCATATTATGCTGGACCGCTACATTATACTCGAACTCCAGTATATTAGAGTTTCAGTATACTTATGTTGGAACTCAAGTATATTGTACTGGAGTTTCAGTATATTATGCTGGAGTAATTTTCAGATTTTAAACAGTGTTTTCGTTCAGATTTATCTTTACATGAAATGTGGCTAAATTTCGATTACTTTTGAAACTATGGATATTTTTGAATGACCGCTTGTAAATCTGGCTATTTTTTAATTTCTCCCAAATTTATATAAGTTATTTTATTTAATTAATTTTAAAATCTTAAATATTAGGATCGTACTTCATTTTATTACCAAGTAAAAATAGATTTAACGTAGTTTTAAAATCTTATTAGTAAAAATAATTAATAACTAAATTTTAGTTGATTTTAAAGTCCTAAAAATTAGAAAAGATACTTAAATTATAATTTTATCTAACGTGAAACATATTTTTAAAGGGTAAAAAAGGCGAATTATATTTCACTGACAACTTGTTTGGATGATTGTTACCTATGGTATTATATCGTATTGTTATTTTAAATACAATTTTTTTTTATTGTTACCTAAATTTTACTGTATCATATCATTAAATCCATCGTTATATAGCGACGAAAAGTGTTGTTTTATGTAACGACCGACTGGTGTGGTCGCATCGTTACTTTGTCTTTTTCTCTTACCTTGGCCTTTATTATTATTAAATAATCTTTTGTCCTAGCTTTTTATATAATAATTCTACTTCGTACCATAATTTTTTTTTGTAATACTGCAAGTTTATTTATCATATTGCCGGTACGTGAATACCATGAAATAACGGCAAATAATACTATTTATCCAAATATCGTATGCATCAAACGATACAGTATAATATAATACAATAAATACGATACATTATAAAACTATATGTAATAACCATCAAACAAACTGTAAGGGTCTTCATACTTTTATAATAGTACGGATATAAATATATAGACATATACATATATATATACCCACACATACGACTAGCCACATAGAAAAAAAATAAAAATAAAATTTGAATTTTGTGGTGCTAAGCTAAAGTTAAGAACATATACCAAAATCTTGTTTGAATATTGTGATCATATACATATCATGTCATTCCTCTAAGGGATGAGGCTCTTTAAGAGTAAACTAAGAATGTTATAATTAAAAGCTTATCTAATACAGAAAATTTAACAGCCAAAAAAAAAATCAAGGCCAATAAATTGAAAAGAAGGGAATATATTGAAAACTTTTGAATGGTACGACAAGTTCCATTTTCTAAAGATTTGTCCTTATAGCTGGTTTTATTTGGAACTGAGTTTCTGCACGGGTAAACATATATATATATATATATATATATATATTGTACTGCGCTCATACGTTTTGTCACTAAGGCATCGTTTGATATGTAGGACAAGTTGAGAATTGAGATAAGGTATGGAATTAGCATTATATTGTGTTTGGTTGATGATATAAATTTATTCTTTGATAAATTTATACCGTCAACAAAATATAGTATTAATTTAATCCCTGATTAACATAGTATAAATTTAATTTCAAATTTAATCTTTGATATCCCACCTTATCCCAGTCCCATCAAATTTGGGATGATTTTATTCTACCTCTCGGGTGGAATAAATTAGTCCAGAGATTAAAAATTTAGGACTATAATCCCGGAATAATTATATAGTTCATATGTTTTAGTTAGCCTCAGTGGGTAGCAAGAGGAGTAGAGGTAGGCCTAAGAAGTCTTGGAGAGAGGTTAGCGTGACATGGCGCAGCTAGAACTGACTTAGGACATAGCCTTGCATAGGAAGGTGTGGAGGTCGAAGATTAGGGCGTGAAAGGCTAGTAGGTAGTCGATCGTTTCTCTTAGTTTTACTCAGTTCGCCGGCATTAGTGTTAGTATGATATCCTTTTATTCATAGATTGTTATTATTTTATCTTGTTGTTGTTCTTACTTATTGTCATTACCTTTTTTTACCCGTTCTTCAATCGAGGATCTGTCGGAAATAGTCTATCTGCCCTTCCAGGGTAGAGGTAAAACTGCGTATATCGTACCCTTCCGGGACCCACTTGTTATAGTAGTATATGATTTAGTTACTTATTTCTCAATAGTTCTGTGCTCTTTTTTGTCTTTGCTTTTCGTTTTTGTCTAAAGATTTGTGACAAGGATAAGACCAGATGTACTGAGAGTTTAGTGAATTTGCTTCACATTGGAATTAGGATATATTATGTGTTAAACTTTAGTACAATAGTTTTCCTCCCCTTTTCTGTTTTCATTAAGATCTTTTCTTTATCTTTATTTTTACTTATAATTCAGATTCTTAATTTAATTTAGTTTTACGTACTCACATTTAATTTCAATACCAGCCCCTCGGATGGCCGGCTTTCTTGTTAAAGTGTTTGTATGGTTCTTGGAATTGCCGATCCTTGGATCCATTATGCTCTACTTTTTGAAGAGAAATAACCTAATTCACAAGGTATGTTCATTTTACCCGATTCTTCGCCTTTAATTGGGGTGACACTGTTCGACTTGTACATTAAAATTATCAAAAGAAAAACTTGAATGAAAATTGAAAGAATCTAAACGTGTAATGAAAATACTATATCGAGTAAAATTATCTTAGTATTGAAGTATCAGACAGTTAGCACTTTAAATGATCACAAAGTTTTCCCAAGCCCAGTTGTATCACACACAGGGACGGACGCAAATTAGTCGAAGCGGTGTTATTACGGAGTCCAGAACCAAAATGTTGTCTTTTTGGACAAAAGTGACATTAATAAAATGTAAAAAAAAATAGTTACCTATCTATATATAACGCCCAAGTTCCTTGCGCTATATCTTAACGGTAACTTTTGCCGTTAAGGTATAGCGCAGAGAATTTGGGCGCTATACCTCTGACGATTTGACTGTCCACCTATAGCGCATAGAAATTAATTGTTATACCTATAGCGCATATAATTTGTGCACTATACCCCCTTTTTTAATCCTCATCATCTTCCCCAAGACCAGATCTCCCTCCTCCCCATTTTTTTAACTCCCTCTCTATTCTGCCCCCACCCCCCCCCCCCCCCCCC
>ML269841.1:37985-65511 GCA_005239495.1 Nicotiana undulata
TCCCCCCCCCCCCCCCCCCCCCGGTCGTCTGTTAAAAAAAATTATGGGCTCCTCCCGTCACACAAAAGGTTAAGAACATAGGTCCCACATCGTAAGGTTTTACTCTTACGGACTCAAATTTTCAACCAATTTACTTTCCAAAAACACTAAATCGAAGTATTTCAATTTACTTTATGTTGAAACTTGTATAATAATGCATATTAGTTGATTTAATGCATATCATCATGCTTAGATGCTCACTTTCATAAACTAGAAATTACCCAAAATAAATTAAAAGGATCGTTGAGATTCAACGAGTTATTTTATTTATTCTGCTTGTGAATTACTCCATCATGTCAATTGTTAGGTAATGCTTATAAATATCTAAAAATGCAACATTTAATGGCAATTTAGCATTTACTATGAATTTTCTTTTTTTTCTCCCTTGTCTTAATGTAGTTGGTAGTAATTAATATTCTTCCAGTCCAAAATAAGTGATTTTCTAGCATTTTTCTTGTGGTTCAAAATAAGTAATTTTTTTAAATTTTAAGAATGAATTGATTATTATTTCCTACATTGTCCTTGGAGTAAATAGTGTTGGAGTATGTGTTAGGAGTATTTATGTGGGATAGTAAAAATTAATATGATCAATTTCATTGCTAATTAATACTAAAAAGTGAATTTTTTAATCTGCGTAAAAACAGATAAAAACACTTATTTTGGACCGAGGGAGTATCTTTTAACGCACATGCAAAGTTTGGCAACTTTTAGCTAAACGAAATAAATACATGCGCCGCCTTAGAGTTAAGATGCAAGTAATGTTGATGATGAGATTTGGTACTATAATATAGAGGTAAACAATTAATGGAGTGAAATGTCATTATTATTTGGCAGCATGTTACATTTGCCGAGTTGCAGGAGTCACCCCTCTATGTTCCTCTTCACAGCTATGAAGGTGTGGTTATTTTATCGTTTATTAATTTATATACTTTGGAATTTTGGATAGAATATTACATGTACATATATCTAGGTTAGGCTATATATAAGAGTATCTGTTGGTAATGAATGACAGGGAAAGAAGAAAAAGAAGTAATATGTGTAGAGTATGGAGCTTCTCCATCAGAACAGGTTGGGCAGGCCTCGGGATGCCTTGAATCAATTTTAGAATTAGCTCCAAACTATAGTTTCAGAAGGTGGACCATATTGGATTATTCAAGAGCTTATAACTCCAAACTAATTACACCTCGCAAGGTATTTTTTAATTTTTGGTAATTAAATGGTTTTATTTACCAAACCAAAGTATATTTTCAGTGGCGACGCTTCTTGTTGCCACAAAAGTACGACTGGCTTGGCCCAATAATTAATATTATCTTGTAGAATAGCATGCAATAGGTCTAAAGTCTCTAATAAACTCAGCTGGTTGAGCTTTCTTAGGGACTAAGGTAACCACAATGTTATTTCCATACCCTTCCTTAATCCAATGTGCTTTGGTCTTCTGCCTGTGTGCTTTCTCTTGTAATGCTAACCATTTGTTCAGCTTCATACCCTCTATAGTCTGGGTACTCTATCTTTATAATTCAGAGGAGAGTTGAAATCTCCCCCACCCCCACCACACACAAGGGGTATAAATAGCACAACCTCTATTTGCATCACATCCCTCCACAGAGCTTTCCTTTCCTCACTAGCTATCATTACTACCATAAACCACAGTCATGTCTCTTTGAAATTGAGAGAGTCTATCTCTGATATAGCAATGGATAAATTGAGCATGAGACTCTTTAATAGTAACAGAAACATCTTCTCCCGTCCATGTTACCCAAATTCTTCCATTTGGTGCTTGAGAATAGTTATTACTCCCTCCGTTTCAATTTATGTGACTATGTTTGACTGGACACAGAATTAAAAAAAAAATAATGACTTTTGGAATTTGTGGCTGATCACGCTCAACTGTGTCTATTAAAAGATTAAGTGGGCGTTGCAAATATAATCCGAGGTATTATGCCCAGAGTCGAATCCCACAAGAAATTAACGTATCAACTGCAGTCTTTAGAGTACTAGATTCTTAATAATCAACTTTCTCAAACTTTGTAATTATCACTTTGGAGTGTTTATACTACTACAATTGAACAAAATTAATAACTAAAACTTTAACTAACAATACTTGTGTAAACAATTATGATAAAGGTCTAAGGTTATGGTTTCCCCCGTTGTTGATTTCCCTTATTGTATATTTCCTATAGTTGTGACTTAGTTATCTCTATCAATCATGAACCCTTCAGTTACCATAAATCTCTCTCAAGTAATTATGATAATTTACTAGACACACTTTCTCAAGTTACGCTAGCTAGATTTCATTACAGTTCACTTTAGATTGCACCCGAGGTATCATTATCTCTAATCCAACCTCTAAACCCTCGGTTATGGCTCTTGCCTATACTCCGGGAGTGGTGTTGTTCAAACAACTACCTAAATATGTACTCTCTCTCCAGTAGATACATACTAAATAGGAACAGCTAATTAGGGGGCCTTCAATCAACTACAACAAGAACGTAGTTGAACAAATAGGGATTAACAACCAAATCAAAACTATATTAATATATCAACAAGTTCATCCCTAACGGGTTCCACCAACAACCTTAGAATAAGGAAATTAGCTACTCATGCTCAAGAATAACAAAAAACCAAAATGATTCATAATACTCCAAAATAAAGATGAAAAGAAGAAGAATCAAAGATCTAATTGTTGCTTGTCTTCTCACAGTGAGTTTGCCTCCTACTTGAGCCTAAAAATAGAGATATATCCCTCTTGGGCGGATTCCCAATGTTTATATAGGGTTTTGGCAAATAAATCTCATGTTTTGCACTTAAGTCCTTGAATTTCTAGATTTTCCAGCATTCGCCCGCGGTCGCGGCAGGAGCGCGGCACGACCGCGGTCGCCTTCAGTTATTCCGCTTCAGATTCCTCCACCGCGGTCGCGCCGCGGTCGCGGTGGACTATGTTTCAGCCAACTTTGACTCTTTTTCTTGTGCAATCCAACGGGTATTCTTTGATTGACCTCAAACTTCCGTAATTGACTCCAAATTGCTCCAAAGTTCCCTCCTCGTAGATAATATTCTGCAAAGCACGAAAAATACTAACCAGAGCATTTTGTTATTAATATTTACATTAAAAACATCATAGAATGTGGTTCATTAGGGGCTAAACTATAGTCTAATTCACCTATTATTAGTGGCCCTAAACAAGTCAAAAAGGGCCCCCAAGTATTTGTGTGATTATAAAAGCTTCTCATTAAGGGTAGAATTCTAAGTTAAAGCTAAAGTGTTGCCAAATTTAGAAAGGGGTCATTCTTTACGGAACGGACTAAAAAGGATATGGTTCACATAAACTGGAACTGAAGGAGTAGTAGTTTTCCACCCTTTAGCTATCACAGATGTCACGACCCCAAAACCTACCTTATCGTGATGGCGCCTATCGTGAAACTAGGCAAGCCTAAATCCAAATTTTCCTCCATTACGGTAAAAATATCTTTTGAAATTAATAGAGAAAAGGTTTAACATTAATAAAAGCCCATTTGAACACAGAATTGACCCAAAATAAGATACCACTGTCCAAATAATCGGGGCATCACTGAGTACATGAACGTCTAATAACCGGGACATAGTCCACAAAAATGTCTATAGAAATAAACTCAGAAGTACAAATAAACTAAGGGAGAGAAAATCAAGGTCCGCGACCATCGTGCAGCTACCTCAATAGTCGCTGACTTCAAATGCAGAAGAATCAGCAGCCGCTGCCATGACCAGAAACGCCTGGATCTGCACACAAGGTGCAGGGAGTAACGTGAGTACACCAACTCAGTAAGTAACGAGTCCAAACTTTGGACTGAAGGCAGTGACGATTCAACCTCAACACATATAACAGAGATAAATACGCAGAATCGTAGGCATGCTTTCAAGTCAAATATACAGTGTAAGATAGTACAATAAATGCATATCTGAACCGTGCATGGTATACAACTCAGTATCCTCTACATGTTGATGCACAGACTGTATGAAATGCACCATATGCTTCCACTCTCAAGGGCTCAACCACTCAGTACTGTATATGGACATCCGACCTTGGGAAATCCATCCCGGAATACATATACAACACTGACTGAAAGTCACCCAGTACCTAGGAAAAGGGGCATCTCCAGGTATCAAGTTCCTCGGACAATTCCATGTCCAGGGAAATCAACCCCTCAATAATATCATCCGCGCTCACTGGGATGTGTTACAGACTCCGGAAGGGCTCCTACAACCCAAGTGCTATCATATTCATCAATAAAAACCCCGCAGCGTGCAACCCGATCCTATAATTGTCACTCATAACTAGGCACTCGGTCATCAACCTCTCCAGTCCCACGGTCTCACAATGTCATGAAATAACCCGGAAATGATACGATGAATCAATAAATAACTGAGGCTGAGACACGATATAAAAAAGCATGATCATGACTGAGTATGGAATAGTAAATGAAACTAGTGAGATGACAGCAAGAAACAACCGCTAAGGGTCCAAATAATATCGACACAAAGCGTAAACATGATATCTAGCACGATTTATGGCTCAACTACTTTATCACATGATGAAAACATGGAGATCAACGGGATACAGTCACTAAACGGTGCCATAGAGTCACCCAGGTCTCTATTCTCACGGTGCACGCTCGCACGCCCGTCACTTGGCATGTGCGTCACCTCAATACCAATCACATAGCATATAATTTGGGGTCTCAAACCCTCAGAACCAAGTTTGAAAACGTTACTTACCTCAAACCATGGAAAGTCCTACTCCGGAATGTCCTCGCCTCTCAATTCGGCCTCCGAACGTCCCGAATCTAGCCACAAGTAATACAACACAATCAATTTAGGCTAAGGGACCAAATCCACAAGAAAGATATCAAATTATAGGCCAAATTCCGAAATTAGCCCGAACCCGGCTCTCGGGCCCACGTCTTGATACCCGACGAAATTCACAAAGCCCGAAAGCTCATTCACTCACGAGTCTAACCATACTAAATTCATCAAAATCCGACATAATTTGATCTCTCAAATCCCTAAAATACACTCTCCAAAATCCCAAGCCCTAACCCCCAATTTCACTTCAAAACCCCCATTAATTAGGTGAGAAATCAATGGGAAAATACCATAGCTAAGGATAATAAGGCTCAAGTAACTTACCTCAAAAGCTCCAAAGCCCGTGTTAAAAATGGTGGAAATGAGAAAAAATCTCGAAGTCCTCTATTTATACATTCTGCCTAGTGAAACCGCATCTACGGTCACTTTGTCGTTTCTACGACACCGCACCTCCGGATTTTCCATCGCAGGCGCGGAACTCACTTAATATCTCAGGTTCTGCATCTGTGGCCATCATATCACACATGTGGTTGTGCACATGCGCCTTACCCTCCGCTTCTGCGAAATCGACCAAACTCCCCACTTCCGCATCTGCGGCTCAGCCTTGCATCTGCGGGCCCGCAGATGCGACCCCCTTCTCGCACCTGCGATTCCAGTACAACTCAACCATGCCCGCATTTGTGTCCTCCCAAGCGTTTCTGCAGCCTCGCACTTGCGGCTCCCCCTCCGCATGTGCGGGAAAACACCAGCTACAGCAGTCCAACTGTATCTCTTCAACTCCAAACTTTTCGTTAATCATCCGGAATCACCCGAGGTCTTCGGGACCTCAACCAAACATACCAATAAGTCACATAACATCATACGAACTTAGTCGAACCTTCAAATCACTCAAAACACAAAATTACCCTCGGATTCAAGCCTAAGAACTTTTAAACTTCCAAATACCGCAAACGACGTTGAAACCTATCAAACTACGTCCAAATGACCTCAAATTTTACACACACGTCACAAATGACTCCCCGAACCTACTCCAACTTTCGGAAATCCATTCCGACCCCGATATCAAATTTCCATAGCCGACCAAAATCGTCAAATTTCCAACTTTCGCCAATTCAAGCCTAATACCATTGCAGACCTCCAAATCACATTCCGAACGCGCTCCTAAGTCCAAAATCACCTAACGGAGCTAACAGAACCATAAAAGTTCAAATCCGAGATCGTTTACATACAAGTAAACATACGGTTGACTTTTCCAACTTAAACTTCTAATAAAGAGACTAAGTGTCTCAATTCACTCCGAACCCACTCCGTGCCCGAACCAACGAACCCGGCATAACATAATATAGCTGAAGAACACAAAAAGAAGAAGAAATGGGGAAAACGGGCTATAACTCTCGAAACGACCGTCCGGGTCATTATATCATCCCCCTCTTAAATAAATGTTCGTCCCCGAACGAGTTTAGAAACATACCTAGAGTCTCAAATAGGTGAGGATATCTGCTCTGCATCTCCCGCTCGGTCTCCCAGGTGGACTCCTCCATATGTTGACCTCTCCACCGCACCTTCACTGAAGCTATTCCTCTGACCTCAACATCCGAACATGCCGATCCAAATTGGCCACCGGCTCCACATCATAAGTCATATCACCATCCAACTGAATTGTGCTGAAGTCCAAAACATGGGACGGATTGCCAATATACTTGCGTAGCATAGAAACATGAAACACTGGATGCACACTCGACAAGATGGGTGGCAAGGTAAGATTATAAGCCACCTCCCCTATCCTCTAAAGCACCTCGAAAGGCCCAATGAACCGGAGGCTCAACTTGCCTCTCTTCCCAAAGCTCATAACACCCTTCATGGGTGATACCTTCAGCAAAATCTTCTCCCCAACCATGAAAGACACATCACGGGCCTTCCTGACCGCATAACTCTTCTGCCTAAACTGCGTTGTGCGAAGCCGCTCCTGAATCAATTTCACCTGGTCTAATTCCGATGTTGGTGCTCGCAATTGCGAAAACTACAACACTAGCACACCAACAACCTATACTTGAGGCCAAACCTTTCTGAAACACGTTCGAAACTTACCTAAGCCCTTGGGGGTCCAAACCAAACATCCACACAGGTCTAAAAAAATCACGCAAACTCTCTCGTGCAATTAAAATGCAAAAATAACATCTATATCTACAAATCGGACATCAAAATGCATGAATTTAAAAACATAAAACTCGAGAACCTTTAGAATTGTAACCAAGCGTACGAATCCTATCAAACCAACTCCAAATGACACCAAATTTTGCACACAAGTTCCAAATAGCCCAAGTCCCAAAATCAAATTTCAAGCCCGATAGCCAAAAAGTCAACATACGGTCAAACTTGTGAAAACTTCTAAACCTCAAATTGCCAAGTTTCAGCAAAATAAGTTAAATCAACCTAAGGACCTCCGAATTCGATTTCGGGCATACGTCCGAGTCTAAAATTATGATATGAACATATTTGAGTCATCAAAATACCGGTATGTGCTAGTTTTCACAAAATTCAAACTTTGGTCAACACTCTCAACTTAGGCTTCCAAACCAAGAACTAAAGGGTCCAAATCAACCTGAAACCTTTCCGGAACGAAACTAACCAACCTCGTAAGTCATAAAACCATAAACACACATGTATGAAGCATCAAAAGGGAAAATATGGCTCAAATACATAAAACGGTCGGTCGGGTCGTTACACATGCGTACCTAAACCTCGCAGGTGGGACGCACCAGCACCAGCACCAAAACTGCTCCTAACACAGAAAAATGGTCTGCAACCCTTCGAATACGCCTGACGTCCCCCGGGACCCAGTCCAATCATACCAATAAGTCCGAATATATAATCCAAACTTATTCTAAGGATCATAACATTATAATATCATTTACAATCACAAGTCATGTATCAAAAGTCAAGTTGCATAACTCTTAAGTCGAAGAACTTCAAAATTTTCAACCAAGCGTCCGATTTATGCCTAACCAATTCGGATTACAATCAAACTTTGCATACATGTTCTAAACTACTAAATGAACTTATTCCAAGTTCCGAAATCAAAATTCGAGTTCGATATCATCAAAGTCAGCTCCCGATCAAACCTATGAACTCTCCAAACCTTCAAATTGCAAATTTCCGGCAAATATTGCCAAAACATCCTAGGAATTTACAAATCCAAATCCAGACAAAATGCCTACGTCCGAATCACCATACGAACCAATTGAAACCATCAACTCACCAATCCGAGGTCGTCTACTCAAAAGTCAAACCTTGGTCAACTATACAACTTAAGCTTACAAAAAATAAAACTAAGTGTTCCCATCATTCTCAAACCTTTATAAAACCAATCCATACATGCCCAAAAGTCATCGAACAACAAACACATATACGGAAAGCATTGAATAAGAAAAATGGAGGTCAAATACATAAAACGACTAACCGATTCATTACATTAAAGTAACCAATCTTTGCATAAAAATCACTTCAATCTTAATATTATTTACATCATAACATGTTTTTTATATTAATCCAGGCATAAGAATTCCGTCGTAATTAAGCATATCACGACAACTCTTTCCTTTTTATTCTTTGCACAGGCAATCGTTGCACTATAATCACACAGAACTAGTATGTTAACTAAATAACTCATTACTAGGATTTCATTAGTTTGGAACAAAGGTAACACCCATTTAGTGAATTTCGTGAAATACATTCCCTTCATATTATAATCAAACCTCTCTTTGACCGTCATGCGATATAAAATTATTTCACTATAACAAATAAATTTTATTTAGAAACTACTTTTATGTTATATTTTACCATCTATAAAAGTCTTTTTACCTATAATAGCAACAGTTATCATTATAATAGTACACTCATATAAAATTACCTCAATATAACAGTGTTACCAAATATTCATATATTTATTATTTTATAACAACAATTTTTTTATTAATTATGTTTTATTGGAGCCATAACTTTAATAAATTTTAAAAGTTCCAACGAAGAATCATAAAAATTATACACTCTAGTTAACTTGCAACAAGATAAACTAAAAGGTGAAGTTGAGAACTTTTTGTATTGCGTCATTTCTCCGTGCATGACACCTTATTAATATTGTATCAGACATTTTTAAAATTAATTAATTAAAATATCATGTGACATTTAAAGTTAAATAATTTTATTATCTTGTATAACATAAACAAACCAATTTTTTTTATAGGTATTTTCTTGTATATAACAATCAAATAATATCTGAATGTCAATGTCATAAGCATATAACAACTAATTATTGTAAAAGACAATAAACTATCAACCCAAATGACATTGCTTATTTAAAGATTTGACCGCATGCATAAAATAAATGTGAACATAAATTAACCCCAAACATGAGGGATTACTCGAACTAATATGCTACATTTACGCGATGTACAAAAACTACGCGAAAATAGGGGTGGGCATTCGGTATTTCGGTTCGGTATTTAAAAATTTCGGTTCGGTATTTCGGTATTCGGTTATCAATTGTGTATATCAAATACCGTACCAAATTAGTTCGGTACGGTTCGGTATTTATTATTTTGGTTCGGTACGGTTTCGGTAAAGTATTCGGTTTATGAATACCAACGCAAATATCCTCTTTATACCCTTCGCCAAAAGAGCACATAGAGTAGAAAATATCTTTTGGCAGGAACAAACGATAATAATTAAGAAGATGCAGTAATTACTAAAGCTAAAACATAATAGAAAGTGAACTAACACCCAAAATGCCTTAAAACGCTACAAAAGCTGTTGTATTTAGAAACAGCTCTATAAACGCTACAAATGCTACATCACATTCACTGTGATTCACAACAGTCTAGAACAAGCACAAGAAGTACCAACTAGGAATTACATTGGGCTGGGCTTGTGTCGACGGGAAATGGGAATTACATTGGGTTGGACACTAGGTGTGTTAGTATATGTAGGGTCCAAAAAAACATATACTTAAAATTTCGGTATATTCGGTATACCGAATTTTTAAAATTGTAATACCGAAATACCGAAAAATTAATACCGAATTATACCGAAATACCGAAATAACCGAACCCGAAATACCGAATTAATTCGGTTCGGTTCGGAATTCGGTTTTTCGAATTTTATGCCCACCCCTACGCGAAAATACCCATTTGAAGATACTACACTCCATTCCCATCTAGGATAAAATATGTATGATTTCACCAACAAATATGTACTTTATATATTTTCGGGCTATATAATTTATATTTTGTATGCCTTTTGAGAGTACAAGAGGGGATGAATTGTGGTCTTTTTAAATTTCTAGTCGATTATTCTTCAGACCTAGTTGACATGTGCGGAGACAGTCTGTACCAAAATCGTTAGTACTTTGATTCAATCAAATACTGATATCAACAAACAATAATAAAATATGAAAGCGGTAAGGTAAATGACACCATGAATTTTATACTGGTTTGGAACCAATGTGGTATCCTACTCCAATCTCCTTGGGTTGCAAGGATGTTATCTCTTGATCTCTTTGTAATATGAGTTGAGTACATCTTGTGTTATTTTCAACGTTTACCACCAACGTCTACAAGGTTGTTTTTCACTCGCTCACCAATAACAAACAAGGGTTGGTTTTAACATGCTCACCAACAACGCAAAAAGTTAGTTTTTACTCGCTCACCAACAACGATTCTTGGTTTTCACTCGCTCACCAAAGAAACGAATAGAGACACAACCTCTAAGGACACACTGCCTCTCCAATATTTTTCTGTCTCTCTTCACTTTTTTGTGTACACAGTAAATTTACTAAAAGTGAATTACAATGCTTGTTAAGAGTAGAATAAAAAACTTATAGTTGGATAGACAATTGTATAGAAGGATGCGTACTTTCTTCCTTTATAGAGCACGCATATTTATATCCCTTTCAACTTGTTCTAGAAATTGCCTAATCCAAGGAAATTTGATTGTTGCTCCTTTATTTGTTTCCATAATTTTCTACTCCAGTGATTTCTTGTTTTGTCAATCTTCTCACACCATATATTGGACCTGGATAGTAGTTGATTTTTTTTAATGTTGTTGCTTTCCTTTGGATAAGATATATTGATAAGTATCCTTCCATTCTTGCATTGAAATGATTTTCTTTCCTTGTCTGGCACCTTGATTGAAAGGTGTAAGAATCTTGATTTAGAGCTCCTCCGTAACAATTATTTCCTTGTATTTCAGCTTGTGTCCTCCATTCTCATTATTCCACTATATCTCATATCTATTCCCGGAATATAATGGATTTGCATCTCATATTTTGAGTCTTCAGTTCTCCGTGTCTTCTAATATTCATAGAGAACTTTGATCCTTTGAAAGTCTCCATTCTTCAATACACAACGTTTGAACTTGGACCTATTTGTTTGTACTCGACGAGCCACATATAATTAAAGACGTGATTTTATCACTTTTCATAGAAAATATATTATTCCCTGGCCTTGTAATATCTTCGTTCCACAAAATAATTGATATTCTCCATGATTTTAGCAACTTTTCTTTCAAATATTAAAAACTTTCCTTCCATAATTTCCGTAGATTCTTCTTCCGATTTTGTAGTAAGTCATTTGATATTTGATATTTGACTTTAAAATATTATTCCTTCTATGACTTTTGGAGATTAAATCTCTGGAAATAATCTTCCTTGAAATATTTCCCCTTATAAATTCATCACATAATATTCTCTTTCCCATATTTATTTTGATCTTTACCGGCATCTTCTTTCTTGAATAACCTGTCAAGAATAAAATTATCATAAATAAATGTTCGTTGATTAACGATTATATTGGTTTGTTATCATCAAAATCAATATGTGAAACCTTGAAGCTAACACCTTTAGTGTGTACAATACAATTTTGTATTGTATATAATTAATTAAGGTATATAAAATGTGAATTGTACATTTCGTAGGTATACAAAATATAATATTGTTACAGTGTAAAATTAAAAAATAAGCATTGACACGTAAATATTGAGTAATCATGAGAAAACCCCAATTAATAGTTGTCTTAGTTTTTCTAGAAAACAGAGGTTGTTGAGACCTGGATAAGATGGTGAATTTTGCTAAAGCTGGAATATCCTCGCCAATGCCTGATCAACCATGCTTCTTAAATTGATTTTATGGCACTTTACAAAATTTTAATTTATTTTAAAATTTTCAACAACACTTAAAAGATCTGAAAATAAAAGTGTTTACCGTGAAAATGGTAATCACGATTATATTTAGTTATGTGGTCCTAAAAATACGTGATCTATCTTAATACCGGTTATTGAACAGTTATAGCTAAATGTATTATTATAGAACAGTGAGAAAACGATTAAAAAGCTAAAGGAAAGCAAACAAGAATACCTTAAGTCGAAGGCTCGATGTCTACCTCGGGGGTCCCTGGGACCGAGATTCGGGCCTAGATCGAATGGTTGATGGAGCTATAACAGGCTTATAGGCCTTGACATACACTATTTATGATCAATGATAGGCTATAAATGACGAACAAGTAAAAGGCAATAAATGTAAGTAAATGAGCTAATAAAGAGGAACATGGGATATTTGATATTAAAGCAGAGAATGTTCTTGTGTCTAGTATTCAATGTATTGTTGCTTACAAAATGACAAGGATCCCCTTTTTTTATAAGAGGGGGAGTCTCAACATAGTACATAAGCATTAATTGCCAAGATTCATAATTGATACTGCTATTTAATGTCTGAGTACGAACTTGTACTTTGCCGCAGAGCTATTTACCTCAATCTCCGTGCTGCCTCCTTACCAAGATCCCACTCATACTGCCTCGAAGTTGAATAGTAAGGGGCGTCTGAGGTCGGCTTCGGACCATATCCCAAATATCACGCGAATAAACCATTGTATGCCATAATAGATGTAAAATTGGACTTACCGATTTTTATCGTACACAGATAGTCCCCGCGTTTCTTAGAGTAGAACGATAAGAAACGTTCTTGAGTGCCCATTCCTTCGATGTATCCTCCGTGGGGTCAGCTCGACAGAGCATTTAATGATCTCCCTCAAAAGACTGTGCGAGCTTGCTGTCAGCACAATCCTCGAGAAGACCCATGACCCGCTAATGATTTAGTCTTTTCGATTTCCCCAGATGTTGCTTATGTTTTCGCTATAAATACCGGATCCACATGCCAACCGCACCTCTACTTCCATCTCCGGGCTTTTGAAGTTTCCTTTGTGTTTGTCATTTCTCTTCAAATTTATCTTCTCTTCCCTTTTTCGTAGAACCTAATCTAGTCATGGCCAAGACTTCCAAGACGGTCCCTCGAAGAGAGGGCGCTTCTTCCCCGTATGTATGTCCAAAGACAAAACGAAGAAGCCACCGAGGATAGAGAAGTGTATCCCTGGTTATTTTGATATGTTCTCCAACCTCACCATCGATTACCCCCCTAACAAACCAGGTCGATGTGAGCCTGTATCTAGGTACATCAGTATAATTCCCAAAGTTGAGAGGGTGAAATTCGATTGTGGCTGGGCGGAGACAACGCTTATTGAGATCCCCAAGCCTGAGGAAGATATAACTACTTATAAAGTTGGCTTCCTCAGCATCTACACATACCCTTTCACACTTGGGCCCATAGATTCTTCCTCCCCGCCGTCGATCGATCCGATAATAATGGATTTCTGCTGTCATTACCGGGTAACACTCGGCCAGATATATCCCTCTTTTTGGAGGACCGTGTATATGCTTCGGCGCTTCTCCAGTCAGGTCGAGGGAATGAGCTTTACTCTCGACCACTTGATATGACTATACAGTCCTCGACTCTATCGAGGGGGTTTAATCAAGCTACACCATCGATCTGCAAAGCCTTTTTTCGCGAGCATCGATGAGGACAATGATCGAGGCTAGATGAGCCGGTTCGTCCGAGTGAGGACTTCAGATATTATTCCCGCCGATCGGATGCCGTTTCCATAGGAATGGAACACGAACCGTAAGTACCGTCATTTTTTGAGGCATGTTTTGTTTTTACCTTATCTCCTTTTTCTGAATTGGACCTTTCTTGATAATTTATCCATCATCTGGTTCCCTGCCGCGGTCCTTGGCATCCCAGAATGGATAAGGCGTTTAGACTCTGTTTTTCCGTATGATACGCACTTATGGAGGGATTTGGCTAGAACACATTGGCAGGCAAAAAAACATGGTAAGACTCTTGTATGAGCGTTGTATGTTTCAGCGCAGCTGCTTTTCTGCTGAAGGGAAACTGACATGTCCTCCCCACACAGGCCTTGGGGACAACTGGTCGATGAGACTGCCTCCACCCGGCGAGGCGAACACTTCTAGGCCCGAGAAGGGCAAGAAGAGGAAAGAGGGGATTTAAGGCGAGTCTCCAAAACCAAAGAGAGTTAGGATCAATAGGCCCAAAACGGATGCTACGGTCCTAACTCCGGCAGCTGCAGCGAGTTTGCGTGCTGCAGACAAATATGGCGGTGACGAGCGCCCTCCGTCCCAAGGGTCGGAGCGAAGTGCTAATGCTAAGGAAGTCACTGATTGGGGGTCCCCCAAGCTAGAAATAATTGAAGGGAATCAGCTTCGATCAGAACAAAGTATTGGCGGGGAGAGAGTTCCCGAGCATCGGTCCGATTATGATGTGGCCCATACCGATGGGATTTTAGCTGCCAAATCCAGCGGACTCTAACCCGAGGCAACTCGGGATCAAACGATTTTGCCAGCCGAGGTTGTTGATAACATTGGCGTGGGTCCTTCGTTTTCTCCTGGCGAAATAGGTGATGCTTCGAATAGGGGTGCCGCCGATGTGGTCGGCTCCAAGGGTGATATTGACTCGTTCGAGGATTTCTTTGCCGGTATCAAGGACGATAGTGACCTTGATGCCTCGGTTTCCCTCGAAGGGACGAGGAAGCTTCAAAAGCAGGTAATCTTCATCCTTCCCCTCGATTTTCTTCCCCCATTCGTTAAACCTTTCCCTTTATACTGCATGTTCAGAATTTGTACGATCATGTTTTCTAAAAGATTCATTCCGAACTCACCAAACATGAGGAGGAGCTCAGGAAGGTTAAGTTGGATCTCGATGCGTCATAGGCATCCTCTTCTTGTAAGGACGAGGAGTTAAATAGTCTTCGATCAAGTTTTAGAAGGCCCGCATGAACGGGCCAGCCTTGTCGAGCAGGTAATTATTGTATGCGAGCTTCATTTCCTTTCTTCTATGGGTCGGGGCTTCTTTGAAATGCCTCATTTCGTAGATCAAACGAGGGGATTCTCGGGTGAGGCAACTTCAAGAGGAGGTTTTGGCCAAAAACGCGGAGTTTTTCGTGCTTAAGGGGCAGAGTGAAGCCATGACCTTGGAGAGAGACCTTCTCCAGGAAAAGCTGACCTCGACCCAAGGGCTTCTCTGGGATGCTCAAGACGAAATTTCTTTACTAACCACGGCCAAGGTTGAGGCTGACAGTCATGTTGCCTCGTATAAAAGGGACGCGGTTGCTGCAGCCGACCCGACCAGGAAAATATCCGAGAAGGCGGAGCTCAAACAAATTCAAGCCATTACTCATGCCAGCTTGAAAGATAGGAGGCAAATCCTCGAGGAAGAAAGTCTCGGGGAGGCCGACCTTGCTGGCAAGATTGAGAAAGCCAGAGTAGAAAAGGAAGAATCGGTATTTTCTACTTCTTCGGACGAGGACTCAGGCTGCACTTCCGGCAGTGGCTCGTCAGGCGATGAAGGCTAAGAGTAATCCTGTTTTACCGCTCTTTTTTATTTTATTTTCCTCTTTTGTACACTGGTTCCTGCGAGGAGCCTCGTGGGGTTGTGCCCCTTGTAAAAATATATTTTTTCCTTTTTTGTGAATGCGATAGGGGATTCCCTTTTTTCCTGTTTTCTTCGTGTGATAGCATCTCCTTCTTTTTCGATGTTTGTATTGTTTGGCACTTATTTGTAGAGCGGTAGAAATTATTAAGACCTAGTAACGACTCGAGCCAGTTCGGGGGTCTTGGGTTGCTCCTTTTAGGACTTGTGTGATTTTGAGATATGAACGATAATTCCCTCAAAAACCTATGCGAGAGGAGACCAGGTTGGGTCATTTCGAGGTTTCGTCGACCCTGGCATTCTCTTGCGGCCTATAGCAATCTTCGAAACTTCCTCCGGGATCGATTGTCGGCCAACCCTTCGAAGTTTATTACGGCGGCAGGGATCCCCGAAGTTGGCTATAACTTCGGGGATGGCCCGATGACCGTGCTGACAGTCTTTCGATGCCGTCAGGTATGACATCTTGGGCTCGACATAAGGTGATTCCCCAAGGCGGAACTGGTATGAGAACCTCGAGCCCTCGGGCAGTGCTGTCCGCGTGGCGCGATCCGAGGAGTGACTACGTTGACCCTTCTAATTCGCTTCCTTTGGAAACGACAATGTTTGGCTCAGCAGCGGCTGGTGGTGAATTAAATGGCCATTGTTTCTTCCTATAAATACATCATCCCCTTCAGTTAGATAACCCCGTTTCTTCGCCTCACCTTCCTTCCCAAAGCCGGGGCATTTATGGCTACCAAGTAGAATCCTACCCTTCGTCAGGAGGGAGGTTCCACCTCCACTTCTTGCGCGATTGGCGGCGTGCTGATGTTCGACGAACAAACACTGGAACTCGAAGTTGTGAGGAAAGACTGTGGATGGGGCGAGAAAGTAGTTCTGCATATACCTTCCCCTGAAGAGAGCATTGTGACCCAGGTGGAGGGATTTCTGAATGTATACACGTATCCTTTTACGTTGGGTCCCCCGGACATGGTTGTGCTTGATCTCTGTAGAAAATACCAGGTTACTTTGGCACATGTCCACCCTTCTTCCTAGAGAATAGCATCGATGCTGAGGTTTTTTGCTGAGAAGGCCGGGCTCGTGTTTACCCTCAGTCATCTCATCAGATTATACCGACCCTCGCACTATCGTGGTTTGATCACTCTCCGACGTCTATCCACTCAGCCTCTCATTTCTAGCGACGAGGAGGAGAGGGATCGTAGGTGGATGGATCGGTTTGTCCGAGTTCGGACTGTCGATATAATCCTGCAAGAGTTTATGCCTTTCCCCGAGAGACGGAATTCACACGTAAGTGGTACACTAGTGTATTTATTTTATATGCGGCTGTAGGCAGGCGTTATGATGGCGCTTTCCATTTCCCTTGGCAGCAACCCAGTGGATGTCGTTCGAGATTCCCTACTTGTCAGATTGGGTTCGGAGATCGGCGATCCATTCTATTTGCGACGAGAGTAAGTGGCGGTACCTGATGGAGGGCGGATGGGAGACCCTCATAGTGAGAGACGGAACGGACCAGAGGCAGTCCCTTCCATGCGAGGAACCTCTTTTCGAGGCGAGTTCCTCCCAGTGTTATATGGGTGGCGACTTCGCACTTTATAGGTTCGAAGTTCCTGTCCTTGGAGAGGCGATCCCTTCCTTGCCTCGATTCTTTTCCCCCGTCGAAGGTATCTCGAGAGGGGACAATATGAGCTTGTCAGTTTCTTTTCCCATAGAGGATACATTGCAGGATGCTCGGGGCCAAGGATCACGTGATGGGAGCGGATCCCCTGGAGGAGATGTTTTTCATTGGAGTGAGTTGATTAGGACCGACGACATCCGGTCCGAAGACATTTGGTCGGATTTTAGGGGCCCAGCGGTTTTGCACTTTCGGTGAGTTTTGATGACCTTCGGACCTTTCGACTCCGCACCCCTACCCTTTAATTAGACGCTGATCATTTTCATAGGTTTTTGATAGGTTCAGGTGTGAACTGAAGAAGGCATTAGATCGGACAAAGTACCTCCGACTTCTCAATGATAACCAGGCAAGGGAGCTGTCATACCTCCAGTATGAGGCGAGCCGCAGCCGTAATTATTAAGATCGCCATGAAGAATAGGTGATTTTTGCAGCAATAATATTAGTGCTTTCTTTCTTGCTTTCAGGGATTAATGTACCATTGTTGTAGCTTCAAAGAAAGGTGCGGTACCTGGAACATCTTTGGGGCAGAGTCGGTCAAGCCGAGCGGGAGTGTAGTGAGCTCAAAGCTCAGATGGATGTCTGTCTTGCGGCCGAGAGGAACACCTTAGCCAAAAAGTTTACCCTCGAAGCACAACTTCGGAGTGTTCGGGAAGATTATTCGACTCAGGCGATCAAGATAGGAGAGCTTGACACTGAGCTTTTGCGAATGAAAGCTGAAGTGGTTGATGATCAGGTCAAAATTCGAGGGGTCCGCGCGAATGCCGACCAAAAGGTGGCCGTTTATTTAAAAGATGATGCTGATATTCGGGTCGATCTGAGAGAGGTTTATGATTGCGAACGCCATATAAGAATCTACGCCCACCATAGACCCCGAAGAGAAACCCTCAAAGAAATCCATGATAGAGGCTTTGACCTTTCTGAGGAGATCGAGTTGGCCATATTGGCCGAAAACGAAGCTGAGCTTCTTATACCGGAAGGGGAAAAGGCCGATAGGGCTACAGCCCCCTAGGGGGAGTAGGTTATGTTTCATTTCTCTTGTTGGCCGGGGCCTTTCGTAAAAGCGCCCGTAAGTGTATAATGAGATGTATAATGCCTGCTTGTATAGGTAATTCCATAGTTTTGACTGCTCAAAGGTAGCTCGCCGACTATGATTCACTTTGTTAATACACCCTTTAATCAGCCAGGAAGCTTTCAGAAACGGGCTCGTACACCTCAATATGCTTGCCCTTGGGCACTTTTTAGATAACCATTTCGGTTTTGATCCTCGATCAGGTTTTCCGGCTAGAGCTTATCGACCCTATTGGGTTCTAGGTTAGCCCGGGGTCCTTTTGCGCCAGCTTTAATGCCCTTACGCAACTTTAGTATTACTATTTTCTTCATTTCTTAAAGATTTGTTCGAAGTTTTCTCGCATTCACCCGACTCTTCGACGGCCCAAAAGGACCTCGATTATGAATCGTTATGATGAACGAAGAAAAATCCTTTCTTGTGAGCCGACATGTAAATGTTCGAAACTCCTTTATGTGATCCGACATGAAAATGTTCGAAACTCCTTTATGGAGCCGATATGAAAATGTTCGAAACTCTTTTATGTAAGCCGACATGAAAATGTTCGAAGCCCTCATATACGAGCCGACATGAAAATGTTCGAAGCTCTTGCATACACTAAAGGTAGCACAATTGTAACTGGTTCTTTCCAAAAATTATTTCGAAGGATTTGATTTTAAGGAGATAGTCGGGCGTCCCCAAATCGTGTTGCTGTTGTTGTTGTTGGGCCGGAGCCCATCGACCGGGGTCGTCTTTCCTGGCCGAAGCCCTTAGTCCCGAGTATCGCATCCTCGACGTCTATATTCAAGGGTATGCTTTTTTAGGGGTCTTACAAGTTCGAATATATAGCCTTGGATTTTGAATTCGGGACCGTGTTATTGTTATTTTAGATATACCCACTTGGGGTCTTGTCCATGCTCGTAGGACTTACAGATTTGAGCGTATATGAGGCTACCCTCTTGGGATCTTACGGCCTCGGGCTTTGACAAACCAAATTACAATGATAACCGTTTCTGGAACTTTACAAAATGTTTTAACAATGAAATATTCTTTTGGCGATTTGGTACGGGTATAAATGTTCCCGTTGCTGACAATTCAATCTTCTTATGCGGACACGGTTCATTCGACTTTTTGGCCCGACAGACTATTTCCTTACCGAGATCCTTTTTGGATCGTGTTGTTCTGCGCGAGGGGCGATCTTCTGGGACGTCGACTTCTAGTATTTTGGGTCGATTGGAGAAAAACCTTGGATATTCGCCCAGTCTCCCCTTGGGTAGCATGTGGGTGTTGCCTCGTTAAAAACCTTACCGGCAAAACTTTTCTCGGGATAAAATTCGGGCAAAGGAAAAGGATGCAACACGTGCTCTAATCCTGAGGCCGTCGAACGGCGTTCTGGCCCCTCTTTCTTGAAAGCCTGCCCACGAGTTAGTAAGAAATGAGAACAAATTAGGGGGTTATCGTACCTTAGTGGTGACGACATTTAACAGCCCCGACGACGTGTTATGATTTTACGCATACTCTAAGGTTCGAGCCTGTTGAATATTTGGGCTTGATTCAGTCGGGCAATATGGGTTGCCTTGCTTATTCTCAATCCAGACCACGCTAGTCGAACCACCTGATTCCATAACACATGGTCAATCTGAAATGCATTTATAAAAGAAAAGATGTTACTTGTGGGCCGTCGTTGAGAGACGGTGAGGTCCAGATGCCTTTGTCACTGAATACTAGGGAGGCGACCCTTCACATGATCGTGTGGATAATATTCTGCGGCTCTTCCGCTCCGTTCCTTCCGTTCTCTTCTTTCTCTCGAGGCCATTTTTTGGCCCGTTCGCCGAGGAATTCTCTGAGGTTCCCTTTGCCGAGTAGTCGTGCTACTTCTTCCCGGAGCTGCCTGCAATCTTCAGTTTTATGATCGTGCGTGCCGTATAATTCGCACGTTAGGCTATTGTTCCTTTGCGATAGATCCGATAGTATAGGCCTGGGCAATCTGGTTTCCCTAATCTTGCTCACAACAGCAACAATGTCTGAGACAACGACGTTGAAATTGTATTCTGAAAGCCGAAGTACCTCCCCCGGTCTTGTGGGGCGGTTGAAACTGACATGACCTATGAGTCCCCGAGGGTTATGGCCTCGGTCTGCCCTTTGGTTGTTGCGTGGCATGTTTCGTATGGGAGCACTTCTCCGATCCTCAACCTAAGGTTGGTATCTTTCTTTGTTCGGTTTCGGCTCTTTTGCCGAGAGTCGAGTGGAGTACACCGAACCCGAGGGGGCTCCCAATTGGTCGTCTTCGACCCTGATTTTTGATTGGTATCGGTTATGAACATCCGCCCAAGTAACGACAGGATACTCAACCAAGTTTTGTTTCAGCTGCTTTAAAGCTATCGAACTCTGTTCATTCAGGCCCTGAGTGAAGGCCTGTACCGCCCAGTCATCAGATACTGGCGGCAACTCCATACGTTCCATTTGGAAGCGAGATACAAACTCCCAAAACATTTTGCTTTCTCTCTGCTTGATTTTGAAAACGTCATACTTCCTGGTTGCGACTTTAATAGCTCCTGCGTGTGCTTTTATGAAAGAATCTGTCAGCACGGCAAACGAATCAATTGAATTAGGGGCGAGGTTGGGAGCCATGATTTGTGATACCACATCATGGCTCCCTTTGACAGTTTTTCTCCGAACATTTTTAACAGGACGGATTTGATCTCGTCCTCTTTCAAGTCATTCCCCTTCACAACACAAGTATAGACGGTGATGTGTTCATTGGGATCCGAAGTCCCGTTGTATTTTGTTAGGTCAGGCATTCTAATTTTTTCAGGATGGGCTTTGGAGCCGCACTTGAGGGGAAAGGACTTTGCATGAACTTCTTTGAGTCCACGCCCTTTAGAACCGGGAGTGCACCCGGGATTTGGTCGACCCTTGTGTTGTAGGTCTCCACCTTTTTGTCGTTTTCTTCTATCCTCTTTTCCCCTGACTCGATTCTTTTGGTGAGGTCCTTGAGCATTTTATGATGGCTGGATCGGTTGCCGACCCCTCGTTGCTCGACTTCTCCGGAACTTGCTCAACTCGAGGAGCCACCTGCAGATCTACAATGCTCGGGGTCTTTTGCTGGCTTTGAAGTTGAGCGATCGCCAACTTTTGTGCCTGCAATATTTTGAAAATATCGTGAAGGCTCACCTGCCTTTCTTCCTGGACCGGGGTGTTCCGAACCTCCTGTTCCCCCGCAGGGTGTCACCGTTGGTGTGGGAACTGACGTCGATGTGTTAGGCGTTGCGCGAGCCCACGTCTACCGGGTTTTGGTTTGGGACACCCTCAGGGTTTTGTAGCGGTATGCCAGTGCCTGAAACAGCTGCGCTGTTTTCTGCGCGATCTTCAGCGCCGTTGTTTTCGCGTGCATTCACCGAGTTAGACATTCTGGCCTGAAATCAAAGATTCCTTGGACAAGAAAAAGTGTAAAAAGATAACTTGTGTTTTTCAACGAACCAGTACTAAAAAACGATCATTATTATTTTTAGCCCCACGGTGGGCGCCAAACTATTTACCGTGAAAATGGAAATCACAATTATATTTAGTTATATGGTTCTAAAAATACGTGATCTATCTTAATACCGGTTATTGAACGGTTATAGCTAAATGTGTTGTTATAGAATAGTGAGAAAACGATTAAAAAGCTAAAGGAAAGCAAACCAGAATGCCTTAAGTCGAAGGCTCGAGTCTACCTCGGGGGTCCTTGGGACCGAGATTCGGTCCTAAATCAAATGGTCGATGGAGCTGTAACAGACTTATAGGCCTTGATATACACTATTTATGATCAATGATAGACTATAAATGAAGAACACGTAAAAGAAAGCAATAAATGTAAGTAAATGAGCTAATAAAGAGGAACAAATGATATTTGATATTAACGTAGAGAATGTTCTTGTGTCTTGTATTCAATGTGTTGTTGCTTAAAAAATGACAAGGATCTCCTTTTTATAAGAGGGGGGGTCTCAATATAGTACATAAGCATTAATTCTCAAGATTCATAATTAATACTGCTATTTAATGTCTGAGTACGGACTTGTACTTTGCCGCAGAGTTGTTTACCTCAATCCCCATACTGCCTCCTTACCTCGATCCCAACTCACACTGCCTCGAAGTTGAATAGTAAGGCCGAGGTCGGGCTTCAGACCATATCCCAAATATCACGCGAATAAACCATTGTATGCCATAATAGATGTAAAATTGGACTTTCCAATTTTAACCGTACACAAAAAGACTAAGTGATTTTCATTTTTTTTCATTTAATATGGAAAGAATTATGTTGAACCATTTCTAATCACGACCTATATTTATTACTAATTATCAATTCGAGTTGCTTTTTCAGAAATATATTAATTTCTTTAGAACTTTCTTTTATGATTTACATTTAGGGGTGTACAAATGAAACCGACAAACCGCATCAACCCGATAATTCGAGTCAAGCCGAGAAAAAAAACTCGACTATAGTTTTGTTTGATTTGGTTTGGTGTTGGAAAAAAAAACCCGACCATATTTGGTTTAATTTTAACTAAAAAAAGTCAAACCAAACCAAACCAACCCGACATTATATGTATAGAAGTTTTAAATATATTTAATAAATAAAAATATTTATGATAGAGTGTAGTTTATAAATATTTCTTAAACTTTTTCATAGTTTTATCTTTTAACGTATTATTTCAAGCTCGAGCTTATAATTTTCGGATGCTCCAATAAGTTTTATAGTACATAAATGTTAGTAACTCAAATAAATCTTAAACCAAAATCAAATCAATACTAATGCTAATTAAAGACATTCAATTCAATTGTACTATGAATGAAAATAGTGTTGGATATATATTTTTTTAGTTTTCCCATTGTTTAGATAAAATGTATAACTTATTTTTCTTTTAATGGTTAGTCATGTAAATAATAGTACTTATTAGTCATAATTTTAAATTATGTTTGTTTACATTATGGCTTATTAATAATATTTATTTTATGCGATTTTATTATCTTTATTGTTGAATATTTTAGTACAATGTCATGACTCATCTCATATTTATGTTATTTTATTGAAAACACCTTATATAGTTCTGTCTTACTAGGATTAAAAAAAATTTGGAGCACAAATTTTACATTTTGTGCTATGAAGACTTTATGAAAAAAAAAATTGAAAAAATCCGAAAAACCCGAAAACCCGAGATTAAAAAATCCGACTTTTATTGCTTTGGTTTGGTATTTAATTTTAACAACCCAATACAATTAATTTGATTTGGTAATTAGAAAATCCGAACCAACCCGACTTATATACACCCCTATTTACAGTATATGTTTTTTGACAGGTAATGGATAGGTTTTTATCAGCGGTTCATCGATCATCCACTTCTTCAACGCAAATGTCATTTTTTATTAACATTGATGCTGACGATATATTAAGACAAGCTACTATGTCAACTAATCGGTACGAGCAAGGTACGATCTGAAGATAAGTAATACTACTAATTACTACTTTTATCTTTGGATTTGGATTAAACAGTCTTTTAATTATTTGATCAAATTATCACTAGTAATAATTCTTGAGATGCTTCTAAGAAACTGTTTAAATCATTCATTTTTATAAATGTACAGTTATTTTTTGTTTAGTCAAACAGGAAATTGAAAATGGACAGAATCAAAGTAATAAACATTAAAACAAATCTTCTACTCCAAGTAATTTGAGATTTCGTTAGCATTCTCATTTTACTCTTAGTGATACACATGTCTTATTATTGCTACTTTAAGTATAGTTGGTTTATATATGAAAAGTATATATATATATATATGATTGTTGGGCAGGTGAAGCATTATCAGTTTTAGATGGAGTGCCAATTGCAATAAAAGATGAAATTGATTGTATGCCTTATCCCACAACAGGTGAGTACCTAGTTGAAAATGACAATTAGTAGCCTGTTTGGCCAAGCTTTTTTCTCGGCCAAAAGTGCTTTTTTGGCCAAAAGCACTTTCGGCAAAAAAATGAGGTGTTTGGCCAAGCTTTTGGAAGAAAAAAAGTTCTTTTGAGGAGAAGCTGAAGCAGTTTTGGAGAAGCAGAAAAAAGTAGTTTTTCTCCAAAAGCACTTTTCTGAGAAGTACTTTTGAGAAAAATACACTGAGAAGCAGTTTTCAAAAGTTTGGTCAAACATTAATTACTGCATAAAAGTGTTTTAGTCAAACACAAACTATTTCTCACCAAAAGTACTTTTGACAAAAGCACTTATCAAAATAAGCTGATTTTAGAAGCTTGGCCAAACAGGCTATAAGTAGGTAGGTAGTACAACATTTGAATTATACAATATTAATGGGTCCCACCCACCCACCCACCCACAGGAGGCACAAAGTGGATGCACAAGGTAAGAGGGTGCAAGGATGATGCAGAGTGTGTGAAGCGTTTGAGATCATGTGGTGCAATATTGGTGGGAAAAACAAACATGCATGAGCTTGGTGCTGGAGCTAGTGGTATTAATCCTCATTATGGGTAAGATTAACTTAACACACACTTTTATAATTAATTAATTAATTCAATATAATTCATACTTACTTTGTTTATATATATATATATATATATAGAAGTACTAGAAATCCTTATAATGTTGCAAGGATTGCGGGTGGTTCTTCTAGTGGTTCTGCTGCTGTTGTCGCTGCAGGTTTATGCCCTGCTGCCCTTGGCGTCGATGGAGGAGGTACTAATATTAATAGTCACCTTTTATATATATCTTTATTTTGACTTCGATTCTTTAATTTATTACTTTAGGATCTGTCAGAATGCCTGCTGCTCTTTGTGGAGTTGTTGGTTTTAAGCCAACCTTTGGACGTGTCTCACACTCAGGGTATGTACCTTCTTTATTTGATTATTATTCACAAAACTCTTTAACTTCACCAACCTCTCTCTTATTTTTCAGTATTCTTCCTCTCAATTGGACTGTTGGAATGGTAGGGATACTGGCTATTACTGTTGAAGATGCACTTCTAGTGTTAGTACAATTAATTACTGCCTTAAAAACTTCATTTTCAAGTTCAATTTATTATTTTTAAATTAAACCCACTTACAATCTCATTATTTCCAGTTATGCAGCTATCACTTCCCCCAAATCATCACATCAATCTCAAACTGCTCACGTAAGATTTATCTCACCATTAGGAATATTTTAATATTAAGCAATTTTAAAAAGTATTTTGCGCTTGTGCTCTTTTTTTTTTTAAGTAAATCTTTTTTTGATACTTTTAGAATTTTGTTCTAAAGAAATCTTGACTGAACATATATTTTACATCTTGAGAACTAAGCATATTGTTTCTTCTCCCACAAAATCTAAAGCACAATCCTCAAATGTTGCTCGTGCTCCTCGGTACTATGGGAATACACCAAGATATCATAAATGAACGCAATGACAAAATATCCAAATCAGGCTAGAACACACTTTTCATCAAATGCATAAAAGCTGGTGGGGCATTAGTCTAACCAAAAGACATCACCAAAAACTCATAGTTTTCATAACGAGTTCTAAAAGTCGTCTTAGGAATGTCCAAAGCTCTAATCTTCTACTAGTGATACCTCAATCCTAAGTCAATCTTCGAGAACATCCTAGCACCTTGAAGCTGATCAAATAATTCATTAATGTGAGGTAATGGATACTTGTTCTTGATGGTAACCTTGTTCAACTACCCGTAGTCAACTCACATCCTTAAAGAATCATCCTTTTTGTTCACAAACAATACACTAGACTTGATGAACCCTTATCCAGTAATTCTTGAAACTGTTCTTTCAATTCTTTCAACTCACCTAGAGCTACGCGATATGGTAGAATAGATATGGCTTAGTGTACGACACCAAGTCAATACCAAAATTTCATATCCTTATCGGGTGGCATGCCCGGTAGGTCTGCTAGAAGCATATTCGGAAAATCTTTACCACTGGAACTGACTCAACAATAGAAGTATCAACACTAACATCTCTAAGAAAGGCTAAGTATGCCAAATACCCTTTCTCATCCATCCACTGAGCCTTCAGAAATAAAATCACTCTACTAGAAGTATGCCCAAGAGAACCTTTCCATTCCAACCTTGGCAACCCTAGCATAGCTAACGTCACGGTCTTCGCGTGGTAATCAAGAATAATATGATACAGAGATAACATACCCATACAAAAAGAAACAGGAGACTGACACTAGTCTCACGGCCCCTAATGGTAACCAAACAAGACCAATACACGTGATCCACCAAAATAGGTCACCAATAGGCGTAGATACAAGAACATTAAAATCAAGAGAACTATAGGGCAAATATAAATATGATGCCAATTACAATGACACATAGGAATATATAGAACCAAGATCGAATATAATTGGTACATCCTTGTGATAGACTGAAATAATACTTATAATAACTGCATCGGAAGCCTCCGCCTTGGGTCTACCAGAAAATGCATAACAGTGGGCCTGGCCTCCGCCCGTCTAACCTCCACGTTTGGGACATCCCTTAACTGCCTGGCTTCCCATCTAGCTAGTGGGGATGGTGGTATAACAAATGTAATTTGAGTCAATGCCTGAGAAACCTAGGGTTCTTTCACCTCTAACATGCCTGGAGGAATCCCTCTTGATATGCCCTACCTCTCCACACTGAAAACAACCTCGAACTGTGAATGACTATTGAATCTAAGGTTGCCTCTGATAATCTGAGCACCCACTGGAAGAAGCTTAGGCTAAAGGAGTGTTGTAGGAACTCTGTGCCGGTAATACACTACAGGAAGACTGAACCGGAGCACCACAAACGGGCTGATAAGCTGAAGGGGCTAACCTACTTGGATGGTCTCTCCTAGAATGATCCCTACCGCTAAACAAGGTACCACTGAAACAAGCAGAATATCGAGGCTTCTTGCCCTTTATCAACATGGCCTCCTTGCTCTAACCCCAAATCCCCTTAATCTTGTGTGTTATGTCCACAACCTGAAGAAATGTAGTAACTATCTCCGCCTTCGTAGCCATAGCAATCTTGATACCAAGATCCAACCCCTCGATGAACCTCCTCGCCTTCTCAACCTCGGGGGGGGGGGGGGGGGGTAAAAAAAGTTGCATTATGG
>ML269841.1:65670-124916 GCA_005239495.1 Nicotiana undulata
GGGGGGGGGGGGGGGGGGGGGGGGGATCAGAAAAGTTGCATGATGGGATAACTCTATAAATATCATATCATACTCGGTCACAGGCATACGACCCTGCTAAAGGTGCTCAAATTGGCCACACATATCCTCCCTCTTCGTGAGGGAAACTAACTTCTCTAAGAAAAGATATGAAAATTGACTCCATGAGAGTGGAAGTAGCCTTGTCGGCCTGCTACGCTCATATGACTGCCTCCACTTCTTAGCTAGCCCATGAAGCTGAAAAGTGATAAAATCAACCCCATTTGACTCTACCAAACCAAGATTTCACAGAATCTCCTAACAACCATCTGAGAAATTTTGTGCATCTGCCAAAGGATCACCATAAAAATGTGGAGTACCTATGTTATTGAACCGGTCAAACCTTTTATGCTCTTCCTCATACATTGCAGCCTCCACTACCGGCCTAACAACAATCTCAAGAGAATGTCCCTCAACCAGTACTACTCTGGCATCTTATAAGCAACAACAACCTGCTCAAGAGTGTGAGAAGCTGGAGTTTGTTCCTCTCCCTAGCTTGAGAAGTAGCTGGTGCCAGAAGAAGTACTCATGTTTATACCAAACCCTCTACAAGACCAACCAATCGAACAAGAGCATCCTGAAGTATTGGGTAAATCCCTCCAGAACCCGAGCTGGTCCAACTGGCTCCCCCTGATTAAAAACATGCTCCTCCACTAGAGTTACTAGTGGATGCACAACGGCTACCCCAGCAGGGGCTATAATTGCAGCGCGAACTCTACCCTTGCCTCTACCTCGGCCATAACCTGTCACGGCCCTAGCCTGAGGTGGTAGTGCATGCCCAACTAATCCTGATGAACTTGTTCTCACCATCTGTGAGAGAATAGAAAGACAAGTATTCAAACTTTGTATCAATAAAGTCGCATTAAAAAGAATTTAAAAAAGGGGAAATTATCTAAAATCCTGTAGCCTCTCAAAGATAAGTACACACGTCTCCATATCGATCAACTGGACTATTAGACCTCTCGTGAATCGTGAGACTTACACAATCTAAAGTTTTGATACCAACTTGTCATATCCCAAAATCCCACCTCAAGGCCGTGGCGCCTAGCTGAACTTGCTAAGCAAGCCAACTCACAATCTATAAAATAAAGTCCATTTGCTTTTATTATCATATTTATATAGTAAGCAAAGATAGAAAACATCTCAAATAGTGACAATAACTGATATAACCAAAACACGACCTGAATACGGCCAATATACTACGACCCCCAAAAGACTTACCGCTACCCGGTAGTATTAAAATCATCAAATATGCTAAATTCTCAAAAATACAACTCCAAATGGATTGAATCCAGTAAACTACAACCCAATAACATCAAATAAGTCTATAGGAATCGAAACCACGCGATGAAGGTGTTAATCAAAATACACAAACCAACTAAAAAGTCAACCTGAGCCCACTTTTTGGAACTCGGTAAAACTCACAAATCTGGAACATCCATTCCAATATGAGTCTTAATATACAAACTCCATTCAAAATCGACTCCAAATTGGGGTTCAAATCTCAATTATTATCTTTTCAAAGTTTTGCCAAATCCCCCAAATTTCACTTTTAAATCCATGCTTATAGGTGTAGAAATTCATAAAAAACCATGATATAAAGTTAAATTCATGTAAAGGTTTCTTACCTCCAAAGTAGTAGTGAACTTGCTATCTAAAATCTCTACCTCTCGAAGTCTAGGGTTCAAATATGAGAGAATGGGCAAAATCCCGAAATTGTATCACTAAATACACTGCCTAGTTATACCCTTTGTGAACGTGGCACCTACCTTACGTTCTCGAATCACACACTACCTCATCCCAAAACCTTTTTCGCGAACATGAGAGGAATCCGACAAATGCGAAGGACAAAAGCCCATCCTCTTTGCGAACGCGACTAACACTCTCTTGAACACAAAAGTCTACTCCCTAGCCCAACTTCCTTCTTCGTGAATGAGGCTGCCCCTCCGTGAACGCGAAGAACAACAACCCTCAAATCCTTCATTGAGAATGCGACACATCCTCCTGAACGCGATTAACACTAGACACCAGCAAAAATCTGATATCTCAACTCATGGAAATGATATGAAACTACCCGAAAGTACACCCGAGACCTCGGGACCCCATCCAAGCATTCCAACAAGTCCAAATACCTTATCAATACTTGTCCAAATGCTCCAAACACCGCAACTAACATCAATACCAAGAATCAACGATCCAAACCACGTGTTAAACTTCTCTTAAGTTCATTAACTTTCAAATTTCAAACAAGCGTCCGATTGAAGCATAACCAATTCGGATTAAACCAAACCTTTGCACACAAGTTTCAAATAATATAATGAACCTATTCCACTTTCCGGAATAAAATCCGAATTCGATATCATCAAAGTCAATCCCGGTCAAATTTATGAATTCACCAAACCTTCAATTGCTAACTTTCGACTAATAGCACCAAAACATAAAAAGAACCTCCAAATCCAAATCCGAGTATACCCCCAAATCCAAAATCACCATACGAATCTAGTGGAATCCTCAAATTACCAATCCGAGGTCGTTTGCACAAAATTCAATTTTGATCAATTCTTACAACTTGACTTCCAAAAAGAGATTAAATGTCTCAAATCCATCTCAAAACCTTCCCAAAATCATACCAAACATCTCTGCAAGTCACGAAATATCAAATAGGATAATGGAGCTCAAAACACAAAACGGCCAATTGGGTTGTTACATCCTTGTTGATGAAAATCAATATAATGAAAATTACGAAGTAATTAAAATAATGAAACGAGCAAAAGAGATTCTTATTGAAGAAACACCAGTGAATGGAATCTGATGACCAATTATGATAATTGAGAGAAACGTGCTGAAGTATAATATCAGTTAGTCAAGTTGAAATATAATGGGTTATAATTGTGGAAACACGAGTGTTTATGGTCTAACCTTAATGTAACAATCCTCCTAATATCTCGCCTAAACGTTACACCCATTATTTGCGGTAAGCGTGAATCTACTCAATTACATGTACCTGTGGTGTAACTAACGGGCATGGTTGAGAGGGGATCTCGCCAGAGTGCGATGTTGCAGGATGAGTATCTATCAGGACTCTTATGTCTAAGCGGAAGTACAGCTCCGGAACATCCCATGTCTGATTTAAGTTGTGCAGATCCAAAATTAGTTCTTGGATCTTTAGTCTTCGTTCCAAGTAACTATATGTGGTGTGGTCTTGATCAAGAAGTATTTGTCACGTGTCAACGTGTTGACCACGTGTCATGACTAATACAAAGTGATCATTAGAGTAAAATTTATTAGCCAAGTTGTAATACAAAAGAGATGATGTACACTCACAATTCTATCCAAGATAGTTATTAATAAATAAAAAAAGGAAAAACGAAGGATTTTATTTAATTTGCAATCATTTCCATCTTTCTCTTTATAACTGATAATAATTTGTCTCTTCCAAATTTCTTTATTCCAGCCAAAATTATGTTTCCCTATGCTGAAGTCACCAAAGCTTATACCTAATATCAAATTGGCCAAATATGGGGAGGTTTGTTTATTTTTATTGGCATTGCAATTTAATTTCTAGAAATTTTCCTTCCTTTGTATTATTGAATTATACTACTCATTTATTGGCTTCTATCTTTCTTTTTGTATTATTATTTTTAATTTCAACCTTTTCTTCTTCTTTTTAGTGGTTTAATGACTGCAGTGATGACATAAGAGTTTGCTGTTCTCAAGCTTTAGCAAAATTGTACAACAGTTATGGATGGAAGGTAATTCAAATATAATACTGGGTGACAATTATTTTCTATTATATTTTTATACTAAGAAATGTCCTTAATAGAGTACACTCCCATTTCAACCTTAAGGTTACTTGAGGCCTATTTCTATCAAAAGTATAATACTACTAGATGCAACTTACCTCTCACACCCCAAAATCTTAAAGACACATCATTGCATGCCGCACAACGATCAAGTAAACCCTGTGCCTCATATATTCCCATAACAAGCAATACTTTCATACATACTCATCAGTCACCTCAAGCAATACTTTATAAGTCATCAGAGAATAAAATATAACTTTGGTAAACCGATCTCATCATAAATAAATAAATAACATAATGAAATGAATCATCATAAAAACAACTCAATGACATATGCAATATTCCCAAAGTATGTCATCAGAGCCTTAACGAATGAAAAAGAATATGTAAGGCTAGAGATACAATTTGACTATGCATAAGAGTCAACTAAATATATTACCACCACTGAATGACATAGTGGGAATTGACAAAAGTTTATTAGGAGGGAGGTGTTTAGAGCCTGGCTCGCAGTATCGTTATGTGGATTACCAATTCCATGAATGGAAAACAACAAACATAAGATACTATTAGACGTGCGAATAAAATTTCCTATTGATAGTGAAAAGATTGAGAGATTATACAAGGTGTAACGATCTCTTAATGATGTAAGACGTTTTGAAAAAAATCGTGTGGGATTGACCTAAAACGGGCAATATCATATCATACTAAGAGCTTATTGGGCTTGTTAGCCTAACAATCAGTATCAGAGCCTCTGTTCGATTGGATGAATATGGCAATGGTAGAGTGATAGAGTGCGTGGCTTTGTTTTATTATCCTTACGAGAGTGAAGACACACACACACCCACACAAGAAGAAGAAGAAGAAGAAGAAGAAGAATCTAGTTGCGAATTTCAGTTACTATAAATACTCTATACAATGTAAGCGGCACATAGTAAAACTCAGAAATTGACTCGTGGATCGTGGTAATGGGCTATGCCGAACTTACTTCGAGAGAAAGACTCATGGATCGTGTTAATGGGACACATGAAATTTAGTTCGAGAGGAAGAATGTTAGGTGTACGAATTAGGTCCCACATCAATAGCTAAAAAGATTAGGAGCTTATATATGAGGTGAATGAAACTCTTAATGGTATGAATTATTTTGAGAAAAATCTTGCGAGCTTACCCAAAGCAGATAATATCTCACATAAAACATTATTAGGCTTGTTTGGTCCATCAACAAAAAATTAATTAGATAATTACTTGCTCAGTAAAATCATCGACCTCCCTAGACATACGAAAAATAATCCTTGAGTTAAGAAAGTCATTTGAAAATATTTCTTCACAATTATTCTTAATAAATTAATTTATAAGTATTAACAATAGTGGCACCTTGAGCCTTAGCCAACATGTAAGTTCATCATGGCATTGTGTGGGACCATTTCACATGTATCAATAAAAAATATTACTTGACTGAATATTTTACCTAGACACTTGAAATAATTTGAACACTCCATCCATGATCCAACTAGACACCTCAGGTTCAAAAAAGCAACAAAAGTAAAAGGGGTGTGAGTGATCTGACAATAATTCAATGAAAATGTACATGTGTCAGATCTTGAACCACTATATATTTCTTGCCCGTCCTCACCCCGTCTTCTTCAGCAGCCACTCATGTGTTTTTTACTTCTTCAGCTTCATCCGAGAAAGACAAAATTAATAAATACTTTTGAGATTTTTTCGTCTTTATTAATTTCTTCATGTTTCAACAATTGGAACTGCGCACTACACAGTGAGTACACAACCACTCACTTAACTTCTACCTCCAGTATTATTTTTTTCTGTCATGGATCAATTAATCAGTCATGAGTCATATGTAGTCAATCAAAACATAAGAATATAAATTTTCAAAAACTAATATGACCGTATGGGTCAAAACTTTCCTCAAGGAGATTCGACATAAAGTGAAATTACGAAAAGTAATTTGGCCGAGGTCTATTAGTAAAAGTAGGGCTCATAGCCGAGCAGTTAATAACGGCTGAGGTCAAATATCAAGAGCAGCAGTAACGACTAGTTTGTAATAGGATATTTAGGAGAATATCCCATTGAATATTCTCTGTACTTGTACTTTTAGGTTTAACTAGGGTTATGTCCCTTATAAATTAAAAAAGAGATAGGGTGAAATGCAGGTAATATTCTATGATAAGAACACTCTTTGAAAAGAGGGATTTCTCTCTAGATAAAATACAAACACTACCTTTCTAAAGAGATTAGATTGTCTATTATTCCACACTTTTCCATCAGATCCGAGAATAGTTATAATATTCTAGATTTTGTGTATCACTCATCATTGTTAGAATGATAAATCATCCACCTCATTCAATATTGGGTGAATCTCCCCTTATTTACTTTAATGCCATTTATTGTTATTTATTGCTTGATATTCTCCTATCATTAATCATCTTGAAATATTGAATGTACATCGCATTTAATTCCCTACCAACACTGTTCTACATTATTTGTGTTAACCGATTATAGATATAAGGTTATTATCACTAGCTAGGTTTAACATATCAATACATAAAATTATTTAGTTTAATCAATGATTTACAATATTTGGTCAAACAATTTGGCAAAGTTTGTGGGGATTTTCTAGTTAAAATTTTAGTTTCTTCTAGATCTATAACTGGCACACTTCACAAAGAAAAACAAAAACACAAAGCCTCTAATTTCTTGTACACACGGATCTAACATGGTAAGTAACGAAGAAGAAAGGAAGAAGACAGTGGCCGACCTCACCACGAACCTCTTAAACACCATCAATGAGGTTTCTTAAACACATGCAAAGATGTAACGCCTAATGCCTCTCCCAGGCGAAGTGGCTCGCCCCTCCCTCACGATAGTATCACAACATCTCGCGATAAAGGGCCTTCAACGTCCACAATGGAAGAGGCACCACCAGCAGAAAGAAACTACTTGAGACTCAACTGACAAACATGCTGACCAACATCCTCGACAATCCCGCCCAAGAGGAAATCAGATAAAATGCAAGGACTTGCATTACACCAGTAATAGCCAAGCAGCACAACCCACTCCCTCCAGTAACAAGTATCACTCACAATGTTAATAATGCAGTCGACGACACCTTCATAGCCATTCTAAGGAAGATTGAAGAAATGGAAAATGAAAACAAAATGCTTCGAGACCAAATGAGAGAGCACCAAGAAAGAGTCGACAAAATACCAGGTATCCCAAAACTCTTGCCAAAAAGAGATGCTGGTCGGTTAGTTGAGCAACCCTACAGTGATGAAGCCTCCCCACATGTCATACCCAAGACCTTCAAGATGCCGTCTTAATTGAAAATATACGACGGTACGACCGACCCCGAAGATCATGTGATTCACTATGTCACTGCAGTAAAGGGAAATGATCACGCCAAAGAACAAGTATACTCCATCTTGTTATAAAAGTTTGGCGAAACCCTCACCGGAGGCGCATTAACTTGGTATTCACAGCTGCCCGCGCGCTCCATTGAAACAATCAAAGAGATGACCGGCAAGTTCGTAACGGCCCATGTCGGAGCTAAAAAGGCGGTGGCAATAGTGAATGATATATTTGGCATCAAACAATCAGAGGGACTTCCTCGCTCGATTCAACCGGGTAAGGATGACCTTAACGAATGTATCGGAAGTCATGGCTGTAGTAGCTTTCCAAAATGGACTGAATAGGAATGGTTCGAGGGCGACCAGAAAGTTATTAAGTCTGCTTATGAAATACCCCCCAACCACGTGGGATGAAATACATAATACCTATTGTGGCAAAGTCCGTGCTGACGAAGAAAACCTAAATGGGCTAACCCATTGGTTGACCTCGATACAGGCCGAGTACAAGAAAGATCAAAGAAACGATGCCAGGAGGGATCTAGCAGCTCCACGAACTAACCGAGAAAGGCATCATCCATATATCAGGAGCGTCATCATTCCCCCCTCCCGCCACATAGAAGGCCCATCTAGGACAATGAAAAGGACTCACCGTAATAAGAGAGATATGTCCCCTTTACTATCTGATCACAATTTTTGTGTCTCACCTTTAGAAATAGTCTATGCGTTGGAGAATCTCGGACCAAAAGTGATTTGGCCATAAAAGGTGAGGTCAGACCCAAGCACCAGGAAGTCAAACGCCCTTTGCGAATTCCACCAAGAGCGAGGTCACGAAACTGAGGACTGGCAGGAGGTCATGAACATGCTTCACCAAGGACACCTTAAAGAATTGCTGAGCGACCGAGGGAGGACCAATTTCGCCCAAGGACGTGAACAACACCAGGGATCACCTAAACCACCCTCACCGACTCAAACCATTCAAATGATCATCGTAGGCGGCGATGATGCCTCGATCAATAGCGTAAAATTCACCAAAACCCAAAAGCTCAAACGGTCGATCCCTCTTGAACGGTATGACGAGCTCGACGAATGTATCATCTTTGATAAGTCAGATACCAGCTGTTTGGTTTTCCCTCACTATGACGCCCTTGTTATTACTTTAAGAATTTTAGACACATATGTAAGACGCATTATGGTGGACGGTGGGAGTGGCGCGTGCATTATCCACCCTCGAGTATTGGCACAAATGAAACTCGAGGATAAAATAGTATCGCGTTGCATCACACTAACAGGTTTTTACAATGCACTTGAACGGATGTCGGGGGAAACCTGGCTGGCGGCGTCACCATGGAAACCACATTCCACATCAAGGACTAGGATACGACGTACAACGCTATAATAGGCCGACCCTGGATACACACCATGAAGGCCATCCTCTCTAGTTTGTACCAAGTTATCAAATTCCCTACCCCATGGGGAGTGTTCAGCATATGAGGATAGCAACGCACATCTCGAGAATGTTATTGCATCACCTAAGATTGCACAACAATTAACAGGGTCGAGCCCGAGCTGTGATAAATGAGCGGACATCATCAAGAATCTCGAAACGATAGAGACCACGGGATCAACCGTAGAAGACTTGGATCTCTTCCAACTTGATGATAACGACCAAAACAAGAAAGCCTACATTGGCTGAAAACTTCAGGAATCAGGTAAATTCCGTCAATTCTTAACTGATAACGCAGACTTGTTTGTTTTTCCCCATGCAGACATGCCATGTATCCCTAAGGAGGTCGTGACACACAAGTTGAAGGTCAACCCTTTCTACCCTCGTTAATGCAGGTTAGGCGGAAGTTCAATTCCGACATAAACGATGCAGTCCGCGAGGAGGTCAAGAAATTGCTGAAAAATGGCTAAATCAGAGAATTAAAATACCACAAATGGGTCGCCAATGTGGTCATGGTGAAAAAGAAGAATGGAAAGTGGTGGATGTGCTTAGACTTTATAGATTTAAACAAAGCATGCCCAAAAGCTTCATTCCCCCATATCGTCCAGCTCATTGACGCAACGGGCGGACATGAACTGCTAAGCTTCTTAGATGCTTACTCAGGCTATAATCATATCCTCATGGAAGAGGAGGACCAGGAGAAGACCACCTTCATCACTCACCAAGGAACATACTGCTATAGAGTGATGCCTTTCGGACTTAAAAATGCGGGGGCGACATACCAAAGGTTGGTGACAAAAAAATTCAAACACCAACTCGGCAAGCAAATGGACGTCTATATAAACGATATGTTGGTCAAGTCAAAAGGAAAGAAGATCACATCGACCACCTGAAAGAATCCTTCGATATACTCAGACGGTATGTGATGAAACCAAATCCTAAAAAATGTGCATTCAGCGTGACCTCTGGACTTGGGCTTCCTAGTATTACAAAGAGGCATCGAGGTCAAACCCGACCAAATAAAATCCATAGAGGAGATAACAGAGCACCTAACCAGCAAACAACAAGTTCAGAGGCTAACATGTTGTATCTCCGCCCTTTAGAGATTCATCTCACGATCGTTTGACAGATGTTATAAGTTTTTCGGCGTACTCAAGAAGGACAACGGCCTCCTGTGGACTTCCGAGTGAGTTCAAGCTCTGAAGGAATTAGAGGCTTATCTATCATCACCGCCGTTGCTTTCCAAAGCAGAACCTGGGGAACATCTTTTCGTCTACCCCGTCGTATCTGAAGTAGCGGTGAGTGCAGTCCTGGTCCGAGAAAATAAAGGTATGCAATATCCCATCTATTACATTAGAAAAACCTTAATCGATGCCGAGATGAGGTACCCTCACCTAGAAAATTGGCCCTCGCCTTGATCGTAACTTCACGAAAGCATACACTCTACTTTCAGTGCCACCCCATCTCGGTAGTCACAACTTTTCCCTTGAGAAGAATTTTGCATAAGCTCGAGCTATCGGGCAGGTTAGCCAAGTGGGACATAGAATTAAGAGAGCACAATCAAATATCAACCGCAGACGATGATAAAATCACAAGTCCTTACTGATTTCGTCACCAACTTCAACGAAAAATAATACCCGAAGTCGAAAAAGCAGCAGCCCATGCTTCTCCACAAACATGAGATCTATGGATTTGTACACCGACGACGCTTCTAATGTGTCAGGGTCTGGACTGGGACTTGTGCTCGAGGTCCCGAAAGGCG
This sequence comes from Nicotiana undulata, assembly GCA_005239495.1. NCBI lineage: Eukaryota > Viridiplantae > Streptophyta > Magnoliopsida > Solanales > Solanaceae > Nicotiana > Nicotiana undulata. The sequence continues at coordinate 76,099 of ML269841.1, forward strand.
AAGTAATTCGCCAGTCCACAAGGTGACCGATCATGACTAACAACAAGGTCGTGATTGCAGGACTAAGGCTAGCACTCAAGTACGGGGTGAAACGGGTCATCCTACGCAGCGACTCGTAACTCGTCGTCAACCAAGTCACTGGGACTTTTTAGATCAAAAGGTTGCAAAAATACCAGGTCGGGATCTGTAAATTACCGGTTGAGTTTGATGAATGCCAGCTCGACCAAATTCCTCGAGCACAAAACATCAAAATAGACGGGCTCACCAAATTAGTGGCAACCACTAAAAGCATAACTAGAGAAGGAAACGTGGTCACCCTCTTCCACTCGTCGATAGATCTAATCGAGGTAATGAGTGTATATCTAATTTGGGATTGGCGCAACAGTATTGTTACATACTTGCAGGATGGCGTACTCCTAGATGATAAAAAGGAAGCCAAGAAGCTTCGGATGCAAGCAACCAGGTACACCATCATTCACAACGATCTGTACAAGAGAATGTATGGCGGACCCCTAACAAAATGCTTAGGATCGAATTAAACACGACGCGTCCTCGAAAAGTCCACAAAGGCCACTGTGAGTCTCATCCTGCCAACCGAGCTCTGTTCAGATGCCTCATACGGGCAGGTTACTTCTGTCTTACTATGAAAAAGAGGCCACAAACTTCGAAAAAAATGCGAGCAATGCCAAAATATGCCCCAATGATCCATCAAGCGGGCGAGCACCTCCACTCGGTCACTTCTCCTTGGTCTTTCATCAAGTGGGGAATAGACATCGTTGTCCCCCTCCCTGTGGGACGAGGTAACACACGTTTTCTTTTGGTTTTAACTGACTATTTTTGTAAATGGGTAGAAATAGGAGCATTTGCCCAAATACGCAAACAGGAAGTGATCACGTTGGAAAAACATTATGTGCCGCTTCGACTTCCCCAAATAGATCAGTTGCGACAACGGACCCCAATTTACTTGAAAAAAAGGTCGCCAATTTTTTTGAGAAGTGACATATCAAAAGAATACTCTCCACCCGATACCACCCCGTGGGTAACGGGCAAGTGGAATCCTCTAATAAATCAATAGTGAACATCATGAAGAAAAATCTTGAGGACGCCAATGGACTATGTCTAGAGCTATTACCAGAAGTGCTCTGGGACTACCGCACAATTCCAAAGACGAGCACAAGAGGGATTCCCTACTCATTAGTCTATAAGACTGATGCGGTAATACTAGTCGAAGTTGAAGAGCCCAATTTGAGATACTCCCATGAGAACAGGCTGAGGAACAACGAAAGTAGAAGACATGAGCTCGAGGAAGTCGAAGAACGGAGAGATATGGCCTACATAAGGATGATCGCCCAAAAATAGCAGGCAGAACGTTACTTTAACAAAAATGCCAAGATCAAACTACTCAAAGTCGGGGAATACATACTCAAGGCCAAAACACATGTAAGAAATGACCCGCGGGAAGGCAAACTAGGAAAGATCTGGGAGAGCCCATACAAAATCGCGGCAAAAGCAAACAAAGGGCCATTTCAACTAGAAATAATGGAAGGAAAACTGCTACCAAACAACTGGAACGTTACCCACCTCAAGTACTTCAATTTCTAAGAAAGAAATTTCCTCCAAGTCGTACTCTTTTTCCCTCACTTGAGTTTTGTACCAATTGGGTTTTCTCAAGGAGGTTTTTAACGAGGTGACAAGGGGGACACTTCACGTCAAATTACGAACAGAAAAAGGCACCGGATGATCAATTTGTTTCCCTACCTCTAGACATATCTCCAGGTCTCCCAGTGAAGGGACTAGATAGACTAGGATTGGAATGCCATCCCGAAAAACATGTAAATGTCTCCAAGTATATGAGCAAAACACAAATGCATTTTCGCCCATGTTTCTGCCAGAGCAACATTGCCTCAATATCTGCTCATCCCCCGACCACAATTGAATAAATTACATTTAACCTCGCTTGAATTAAATAACATCCGGCCTCGCTCGAACTAAATAACATTCGACCTCGCTGGAATTAAATAACATTCGACCTCACTGGAATTAAATAACATTCGACCTCGTTCGAATTGATAACATTCGACCTCGCTCGAATTAAATCACATTCGACCTTGCTCGAATTAACCACAGGTTATATTCAACCTCATTCAGATTAACACCCATACGGGCCCCATCCATTGTAAGGCTTTAAGTTACATTTGACGACCTCGCTTGAATTACCTATGGGTTACATTCCACCTCGTTCGAATTAACACCCATATGGCCCCCGGCCAATGTTAAGTTTAAGATTTAACCTCGCTCGAATTAACTAACATTCGGCCTCGCTCAAATTAAATAAGCTACGTTCAAACTCAATTCGAACTAAGCTCAGATTACATTAGACCTCGCTCGAATTAATACTTACACCCCCCTCCCATGAACAAAACTAAATTCGGTATTCGACCTCGTTCAACACACATAAACCAAGCTTCTACGACTAAAGCGGGCAAATGGCAGAACAAAAGAAAGAAGCATATGGCTCGTTCGAAAAAAAGAACATTTCATAGTTCAAATATATTCCTTACAAGGGCTAATACAGACGCTTGTAAAAGTGTGCACAAAATTAACAAACAAAAAGAAGAATAATTACTCACCACCTGACCTAACAACACAATCTCCACCGTCGTCATTGCCATCGTGATACTCATTCTCGTACCAGGCATCCTGTTCAATCCCATCCACATCTTCATCACTTTCACCGGCCTCTAGATTAGCAGGGTCATAGCCGCAAGCGACTCGAGCTACACGCGCCTTAGTATGAGCATTCTCAAAGCCGGCTTCAAGAACTTTCCCTGCCGTATATAACTTTTAAGTATATCTAGCTAGGCCTCAGCGTGGATCCACTTCTCATGTAAATCCCGCAAAACATTAGGGAAAGCATAATCCTGAGAGGAGAACTACTAAGCCAATAATTGCGTCTTATCGGCCTCGAGAACGACGACTTGGTCGCTGTATACGGTTAAAATCTAGAAGGATGATTTTACGTTTATTTCATGGTGGCCGATTCACCCGGAATTCGAAGTATAGACCGAAGCCCGACCTTGGATGCTCCTAAATTCGACCCAGGGGGGCACGGGTCCAAAACCACCGAAGGAAACAACACGGGGATCAAGGCAGGCAACCCTGTAACAAAGTACGATTCCGTACTCGGGCATAAACTAGCTGAATCAATTGAAATCTTCGCAATAAATGCTGATGTACTATGTTTGGACCCTCCCTAATATATAAAAGGAACCCTTGTCACTTTGTAAAGGCACAATACATCGAATACAAGACACAAGAGCATTCTCTACTTTAATATCAAACAACCTCTATTCCTCTTTATTAACTTGTTTACTTGCACTTATTGCTTTCTTTTACTTGTTCTTCATTTATAACTTATCATTGATCATAAATAATGTATCTCAAGGCCCATAAGCCTGTTATAGCTTCATTGACCACCCGATCTAGGCCCGAATCTCGGTCTCAGGGACCCTCGAAGTGAACATCGAGCCTTCGACCTAAGGCATTCTGGTTTGCTTTCCTTTAGCCTTTTAGTCATTTTCTCACTGTTCTATCCTAACACATTCAGCTAAAACTGTTCAATAACCAGTATTAGGATAAATCACGTATTTTTAGAACCACATAACTAAATATAATTGTAGCTACCATTTTCACGGTAAACAGTTTGGCACCCATCGCGGGGCTAAAAATAATAGTGATAGTTTTAGTACTTGTTTGTTGAAAACACAATTTATCTCTTTACACTTTTTCTTGTCCAAACAAATCTTTGATTTCAGGTTAGAATGTCCAACTTAGTAAGTGCGTATGAAAGTAGCAACCTTGAGGGATTTGGAAGGAATGATGTTCGCATCTCGAATGCCGGCGTACCGCCACTGGACCTTAGCATCACAGCGGAGCCAACCCCCAAGAGCACGGACTCAAACAACAACCGGCGCGGCGACATCAACCTTCGCACCAGCTGGAACGCACATCAAAAAATCCCGCAAGGGGAGAAAGACACCACCGCTCAGAAGAACGGGGAGAACAACCTTCAAATGATCTTCAAAATACTGCAGGTGCAACAAGCCACGATCACTCAGCTAGAAAGTCGACAGAGAAATTCAAGAGCACCATCAACAACCCCCCCGAATCCGACCAATATCGAAAAAGGGAAAAAGTAAGGGACTGACGACCGACCTTGTCGTCAGGATACTTGGAGACCTCGCCAGAAAAATAAAGTTAAGGCTTCCAGAAAAAAGTCAGAGCCACGGAATGGGAGGTATCGACCTTACGTCAAAAATCGAAAGAGCATCGCAGGGGCCAACGAGTCCCGAGCCAACTCTGAAACAGTCCGAAGCAGGATAGCAGACATAGCTAGGTATAATAGGGGCACGGAGCCAGCAGGGATGCTCTGTTGAAATCGGTGCAACTCCGGGTGCAACGTTTCAAGCATCGTATCAACCATGGGTAAAATCAGGGATACTAGTTGGCCAAAGCCCGTATCGTCAGACCCCTCTCAGAGGAACCCCAACCTAATATGCGAGTTTCACGATACTCATGGTCACCGAATCGAGGATTGTAGGCATCTTCAGAAAGAAGCAACCCGGTTAGCTAGCAAAGGATACCTGCGAGGATTTGCTTACGGTTAAGTCGAGGATCTCCCCCCGGAAAAAGTATTACTTCAAAGGGACGAAGCAAGGAAGCTCCATCACTCCGTACATATGATTGTCGGGGGAACGACGCCCCACATGGGCCTGTGACTAAGCGGGGGAAAGTATCGGGCGTGGTAGCGGGACATATTCGGAGCCGTGTGCCGGTGACATCCTCATATTCGGTGACGGGAATCCTGAGACCTCACCTCACCCGCATAATGATGCGCTGGTAATTTCTTTCCTTTTGATAATGTTAAAATTAGACGCATTCTTGTGGATCCAGGTAGCTCTGCCAATGTTATCAGGGCGTAGGTAGTGGAACGACTTGGGATGCTCGGCCTAGTCATACCTACTTCGATAACTCTCAATGGATTTAACATGGCTGGTGAAACAGCGAGAATGGAGATCAGCCTCCCAGTCAACATGTCCGGGACAATTCGGAACACTAAGTTCTATGTCATCAACGGGGACCCGAGATACAACGCGCTGCTTGGGAGGCCATGGATACACAGCATGAGGGCGGTGCCATCAACTTTCCATCAAATGATGAAGTTTCCAATGGAGAACGGTGTAAAAACCGTGTATGGAGAGCAACATGCAGCCAGAGATATGTTCGTTATTCACAACGATCAGCCAGTGCCAACACCCTCCACCTCGGAATAACCGGAAGGGGGAGATGGCCCCCGAAGATAGTGGTGAAGAATTCCTCACCCCCCGCACTTTTGTCGCCCCCGAAGAATCGAACGCGACCAAATCAATGGTTGAAGAGCTAGAACATGCAGTCCTGGCCGGGCAATCTTCGGATCGAAAGGTATACCTGGGAACGGGGTTAACCCTCGAACTCCAGATTAAAGCCAGTGAAGCAGAAGAGGAGGCCCCAGTTCGAGGTAAAACATGTGTTCATCAAGGACGAGGTAACAAAACTCCTCAAAATCGGCTCTATCAGGGAAGTAAAATACCCTGATTGGCTGGCTAATGTGGTGGTAGGACCCAAGAAGGGAAACAAGTTAAGAATGTGTGTAGATTATAAGGACTTGAACAGGGCGTGCCCCAAAGATTCATTCCCACTGCCTAACATCGATTGCTTGATCGATGCTACGGCCGGGCACGAGACACTTACCTTTCTCGATGCCTACTCGGGGTATAATCAGATTCAAATGAACCCCGAGGATAGGGAAAAAATGTCATTCATCACGAAGTATGGGACGTACTGCTACAACGTCATGCCCTTCGGACTGAAAAACATTAGGGCCACATACCAGCGGTTGGTTAATAGAATGTTCAAAAGCCAAATAGGAAAGTCTATGGAATTATATATTGATGATATGTTGTCAAGTCTCTGCACGCGGAAGACCATCTAACACATTTGCAGGAAATGTTCGATATCCTCAGAAGCTACAACATTAAACTCAACCCCGAGAAATGTGCTTTCAGGGTAGGGTCGGGGAAGTTCCTGGGTTTCATGGTCTAACAGAGGAATCAGGATCAATCCCAACAAAATCAAAGCCGTTGAAGAGATCACAGTGGTTAACAGCGTGAAAGTTGTACAGCGACTCACCGGGCGGATAGCAACCTTGGGACAATTCATATCGAGATCATCAGATAAGAGTCATCACCTCTTCTATCTGCTCCAAAAGAAAAACAGCTTCGAATTTACCCCTGAATGCCAAAATGCTCTGGAAGAATTGAAGCAATATTTATCGAGCCCATCCTTGCTGCATACTCCAAAGGAGGGCGAGACATTATATCTTTACCTGACCGTATCAGAGGTAGCAGTGAGCGGTGTGCTGGTTCAAGAGGAGCAAGGTACGCAATTCCCTGTCTATTATGTGAGTCGGACTCTGGGCGACGCCGAAACCATGTATCCTCTTCTGGAAAAATTATCCCTTGCATTAATTAGCCCAGACCCTTTCACGGTGGAAGCACCGTCAGTGAACAGGGTCTACACCCGCTTCATAACATATTACACAAACCGGAGTTGTCGGGTCGATTAGCCAAGTGGGCCATCGAACTCGGGGGATACGACATTGAGTATCAGCCTCGGACGACCATCAAATCCCAGATCTTGGCGGATTTCTTGGCTGACTTCGCGCCCGCTCTGGTGCCCGAAGTAGAGAAAGATTTGTTATAAAAAACGGGCACGTCCTCCAGGGTGTAGACCCTGTTCACTAACGGTGCTTCCAACGTGAAGGGTCCGGGCTCGGTATAGTCCTAAAACCACCTACAGGTGGGGTAATTAGGCAATCCATTAAAGCTGCAAAACTAACTAAAAATGAAGCCGAGTATAAGGTTGTGATTGCATGTCTCGAATTAGCCAAAAGCCTTGGAGCCGAATGCATCGAGGCCAAGTGCGTTTCTCTCCTTGTGGTTAACTAGGTGAACGGTAACTTCGAGGTCCGAGAGGACAGGATGCAAAGGTACCTCGAAAAAACTCTGTCACACTGCATCTCTTCAAGGAATGGACCTTAAACCATATACCGCAAGAGCAGAACGGGGAGGCCGACGCCCTTGCAAACCTGGGGTCGTCTGTTGAAGAATATGATGTGCTTCCCGTAGCCATAGTCCAGTTAACTAGGTCAGTAATCGAAGATGGCCACGCCGAGATCAACTCCACCAACCTGACTTGGGATTGGAGAAACAAATACATAAGCTACCTAAATGATGGAAAGCTGCCTGCGGACCCGAATGAGTCAAGGGCCTTACGGACCAAGGCAGCCAGGTTGTCGCTCGACGAGAATAACACCCTCTACAGGAGAACTTTCGACAAACCTTTGGCAGTATGCCTAGGACCAGGTGATACAGATTACGTGCTTTGGGAGATCCACGAGGGCTCCTGTGGGAACCACTCTGGTGCTAAATCCCTAGTCCGAAAGGTGATCAAAGTGGGCTATTACTGGGACAGTATGGAAAAAGATGCTAGGGAGTACGTCTGTAAGTGCGACAAATGTCAAAGGTTCGCGCCCATGATCCATCACCCCGGCGAACAACTACATTCGGTCCTGTCACTTTGGCCGTTCATGAAATAGGGGATGGATATCGTCAGACCATTGCAAACCGCACCAAGTAAAGCCAGATTTATTCTATTTATGACTGAATATTTCTCTTAATGGGTGGAAGCACAGGCTTTCGAAAAGATAAGAGAAAAAGAAGTCATCAACTTTATATGGGACCACATCCTATGCCGGTTCGGGATCCCTTCCGAAATAACCTGCGATAACGAAAAGCAATTCCTTGAGAGTAAAGTAACACAGTTCCTCGAGGACCACATAATCAAAAGAACCTTATCGACTCCCTACCGCCCATGCGCCAATGGCCAGGCCGAATCCACAAACAAAACCATCATTCAAAACTTGAAGAAGAAGTTGGAAAGTGCAAACGGCAGATGAAGAGAGATTTTTCCCGAAGTTCTGTGGGCATATCGAACCACTCCCAAGACAAGTACAGGGGAGAAGCCATTCTCTCTAGTGTATGGGTCTGAAGCCCTAATACTAGTCGAGGTAGGGGAACCAAGCGCCAGTTCCAACATGCCAAGAAGGATTCGAACAACAAGGCAATGACCATGGCCCTCGAATTACTCGATGAGAAACGAGAAGCTTAACTGGTTCGGATGGCCGCACAAAAGCAAAGGATTTCAGAGATTCTATAATAGGAGAGCGAACCTCCGATACATTGGAGTCGAGGACTTAGTCCTAAGAAATGTTACTTTGAACACCCGGAACCCTAACGAGGGAAAGTTAGGTCTGAGCTGGGAAGGACTGCACCGTCCTGGGGTGGTCGACAAAGGATCATACAAGCTCGGAACCTTGGAAGGCGAGCAACTCCCAAACAATTGGAACATATCCATGCTCAAGCGATACTACTGCTAAGGTAATCTTACGACCCCGTCTCTTTTCACTCACCCGAAAACTAATCTCCCGCAGGCATCCGACGGAAAACTTCCGAACATATCACAGCTACAAAGGGTTCCTGGATCGACTGAAGCGTTGCACTCTTTTCCTTCGATCGGGTTTTGCTCCCGAAAAAGGGTTTTTACCGACAAGGTTTTTAATGAGGCAACACTTATGCGTCCGTCAGAGAGAGCTTGCACCGACATCCAAGGCCCATCCTTAAAGCAAAGCCTGACCACTGGAGGACGCTGCCCCGGAGGAGGGGTGCCCCCGTGAAACAATTCGGAACAAGCCAAAGAGAGTTTTTTGCAGGAAAATAATGTAGCAGGTCAAACGGTCAAATGAACCGTACCCCCATAAGGGGATCGGGCCTTTGATGGCAAAGACATATATGCTTGTATCAAATAATGAAAGGAATGTTCTATCAAAACATTTTGTGAGCTCAAGAAACGATTATCACTAGCATTTAAATTAGATACGAGGTCGTAAGAACCCAAGAGGGTAACATCGGATGTATCAAAAACTGTAAGTCCTACGGGCATGATCAAAATCCCAAGCGGGAGTATCTAAATAACAAAACAAGGTCCCGACTTCAAAGCCAAGGCTATATATTCAAACTTGTAAGACCCCTAAAAAGGCATACCCTCGAATATAGATGCCGAGGATACGATACCCGGGACTAAAGGCTACGGCCGAATAAGACGACTACGGTCGATAGGCTTCGGCCCAACAACAACAAGTGATTCGAGGACGCCCGACTATCGCCTTAAAACTAAATCCTCCGATATCATTTCGGAAAGAACTGGTTAAATCATGCTACCTTTAGTGTAAGCAAGAGCTTTAAACATTTTCATGTTAGCTCTCACAAAAGAGCTTCGATCTTTCATGTCATCTCCCGAGGAAGAGTTTCGAACATTTTCATGTCGGCCGTAAAAAAAAGTCTTTCCCGTTCATCGTAACGGATCATAATCGAGGTTCTTTTGGGTCGTCGAATGGTTAGATGAACACAAGAAAACTCTGAGTAAATCCCTAAGGGATGAAAAATACAGCCATATCAAATGTCACGTAAGTTCCATTAAGCCAGCACAGAAAAGCCTACGGGCTAACCCTAAACCTGAAGGGCCGATGAACTCGAGTTGTAATCCGGCTCAAAAGTCGCCTAAGAGCCTTGAAGCCCGCGCAAAAGGCCTACGGGCTAACCCAAAATTCGAGGGACCGATGAATTCGAGTCCTAACCCGGCTCGGAGACTGAGCCCAAAATGATTGACTAAGTCGCCTAAAAAACTTTCAAAACAGCCCATGGGCTAATCAGAGAACTCGGAGGACGAGTGAGCTCGTACCGTGGCTCGGCTCAAAGAACGAGACCTAGCTATAAATGCTTAAGCCTCCAGGCTAACCATAAAAGGCCTACGGGTCAATTGAGAGAACACGTCGGTCCCATGCATAAACACGCCCTAGTGACCAACACACAAGGATATGAGAAGCTAGCAAGGATTGACCCTGGACCATTGCGAAATCGTTAAGACAAGGCAAGGACCCAGAGGGTCCGTCCTGGGGAACCGATCTCGGGCCAATAACCCTCATGGGCAAAGCAATGTACATAAAGTGCGATCTGTGCTCGGACCTAACATCTGCCCCAGTACAAAGCAGGTTCCCCGTTCAAAATATACGTGCAGACATTAAAGCTACCCGCGCCCCCAAGGCTCGGGTAGATGTCCGATCGTAAAGACCGGAGGCTACCTTGGGCCCAAGCATGTCCCTGCTCGAAAGGAAATTACAGAGTCTCGAAACTACAAGCAGGAGAAAATAATGACTCGATATTTTATAGCCAAAGTGGAGACCTACTCAGAGGCCATCCTCGGAGTTCTCGAGATTCCCGAGTCTCATAAACAATTTTGCTCGGAAATTATCGGTAGACCTCCTTTGTTACGGAGAAGCCGAGGCCCGATCCTTGCCACCCTTCAAGCAATTCCGGCTCCAATCGGGGTTTCAAAGTCTTAATGAACAGAATATTGGTCATGGTAAGTTTCCGATCTTCGGGCCGATCATACACGCAGGTTTACACAAACAGAAGACAAAACAAGATTTAGAATCAGACCGAGAGAAAAACAAGAGGATTTCTTATATTGATTGAAGTTGCTTACAAAGCTCACAAGGGGATCTTTACACAAAAAGGCATAAAACAAAAGCCTATTCTATAGAAGCTTATCTTCTGGGGGCATACCCCCGAAGAACCCCCTTGCAAGGGGCTGCTAGTCAGCGTCTTCGGGCTCCCCTAGCGGCGACGAGCGGACAACATATTCCTCCCCCTCCTATATGCCTCCGCTTTTGTTAGGCTTGACGACACCACTATTCGGAAACCGGTTCCTAAGATATCGAATTGGCGTGCGACGCGAAGGTCGGTGGTTATTGCCTCCCCCCCTCTCAGGAAGCAAAGAAGGCAAAATTGCCACATCCGACCAAAGTAAGTGAAATGAGCAGCGATTTAGGTACTTCACACCTCCCGGCACGGGGAACGTTCGATGCCTCTCTCACGCCCCCTCAAGCTAACAACGATAGTACTAGCAACAACAACAACAACCCAATATAACCCTTATTTACGGAGAAGGACTTCAAGAAGGCAACTGTGACTGGGATCGAAGGGCTAACGACGAATGGTTTTGCAAACATGGGCTTACACCATGAAAGTAGCAAAACAGAAATAAATGTGAGAAAAGAAGAGAATTTGGAGTTTACTAAAGTAAAGTTGAATGAAGTTCGAGATCAGATAACCCCCTATTTATAGAAGGTCAGTACGCAATCAATGCTTCTGGGAAAATCAACCGGCAGGGCAATTATTATCCTTTTTGAAAAAGAAACAGCTGAGCAATCAATGCTCCTAGGGAGGCGGGCCGATGAGACATTTCGAAGCGCATGGGAAGAGTGCATCATGAGCATGACGTCATCATGGAATGCCCGAGGAAGATCCACATCGAGGTTGTTTCTTATCATTTCATTATAAGAAACGCGGGGACTATCTATATATGGTTAAATTCTGGAAGGATGATTTTACGTTTATTTCATGGTGGACAATTCACCTAAAATTCGAAGCATGGCCCGAAGCCCGACCTCGGACGCTCCTACAATTCGACCTAGGGGAACACGGGTCCGAAACCACCATAGGAAACAACACGGGGATCAAGGCAGGCATCCCTGTAACAAAGTACGGTTCCGTACTTGGGCATCAACTAGCTGAATCAATTAAAATATTCGCAATAAATGTTGATGTACTATGTTTGGACCCTACCTACTATATAAAGGGAACCCTTGTCACTTTGTAAAAACACAATACATCGAATACAATACATAAGAACATTCTCTGCTTTAATATCAAACTTCCTCTATTCCTCTTTATTAGCTCGTTTACTTGCACTTTTTGCCTTATCTTACTTGTTCTTCATTTATAACTTATAATTAATCATAAATAGTGTATCTCAAGGCCCATAAGCCTGTTATAGCTCCATTGACCACCCGATCTAGGCCCAAATCTCGGTCTTAGGGACCCTCGAGGTCAACATCGAGCCTTCGACCTAAGGCATTCTGGTTTGCTTTACTTTAACCTTTTAGTCATTTTTTCACTGTTCTATCCTAACACATTCAGCTAAAACTGTTAAATAACCGGTATTAGGATAAATCACATATTTTTGGAACCACATAACTAAATATAATTGTAGCTACCATTTTCACGGTAAACAGTAGCTAAGGCTGGAAACCTCTCTTTCTAGGTCCCCTATCCTCTCATCGAGCTCCTCTTCTCTAAGATTAGCCATCTCCAAATTGTTTGCCCGCTTATATCAAAGAATGTGGATTGCACCCTCCAAAACCTGCACTTTTTTCGAAGCTTCCAGCCGAGCCAACTCAGCCTTCTCCAAGTCTGCTGCCTTCTCGGCGACCTCGCCACTCAAATCATCGTCCCTGACCAAACATTGTTTGGTCTTGGCCTACAGAGAGATCATTTGGGCCTGAAGGTCCGCACATCGACCTCAACTCCCCTGCTCACATCGAGCTCCTCTTCTTTGTCCCTCAACGCCCCTTCAAGGACCCTTCATTTTCCGATGAATCTCATTGACTCATGATCTTTTTGCTTTAGCTCGTCCCTGATAGCTTGGATGTTGCCACTCTCGCCAAACTTCCTACAGATCTCGCGATGTTTGTTGCGATATTCATGGTAATTCCTCTCTATCTTCTTGAAAATGGTTTTGTGCCTCTCGTCTCGCCGAGCACTCTCAATCTCCAATAAAATGGTCTGAAAGGAAAAGAAAAAGAGGAAGAAAATCAGTCAATCAAAAAGTAGTGTGCACGGAACGGAAACTAGAAAGGTCGAAAAACTTACCTTAAGGGCGAGGCCCGCTATGCCCGTTAACAGGGCGACATCTTTCAACGTCTCGAGGGTCCTTCCCTCCACTTCGAAGCAAAGAGGACCTAATGAAGGGACCACGTCTTCTGTATTCACCAGCAGGTCTCGGTCCATAGGGACCACAATGGTACGAGTGGACCCTTCCAACCATACTTCCACTTGAGTGAACCCCTCGCTCAGCATCCACACCTCATCATCGTCAATGTAGGAGCCGATTTCATAGCCATCCTCAGCAACACTGTTATCTCTCCCCTCAGCCGATGAATGAACGTCCACCGGTCTCGAGGACGATGACTCATCTCTTAGTATGGTACCCGCAGCTTCCACAGGTGACCCGCTAACTCCAACCTCAGCCTCATGCAAAGGTACACTTTCCGCGGCACCCGCTGACAACGGAACATCAGATGACTGATCTGCATCACTTTCAAGCACAGAAGCAGTCAGCTCACAATTGCTCTTTGTAGAGTCTAGTGCTCGAATTGTTCTGTCGCTAAGCATCCACCAACCTCCTTTTACGAGAAACCAAATCCTCCTCGCTCGATGATGATTCATCTATTAAATGCAGCACGGGAAGAGCCGCAGTCCCTGATACTAAGGTCGTCGAGTTAGTCTAGCTGGAGCCGGAGGCCGAACATAGGTGGATGACTGGGTAGGCTTGGTCTCGGTCGCGGCTGGGGTAAGCCCCGTTGTAGTGATCACTTGGCAGAACGTAAGAGTATGAGCTTTTGACCTCCTCGAAGCTCCCCGGGCTAACAACAAAAGAAAAGAAGAAGGTTAAGATCAATCCCCACAAAACAATAAGAAGCAGCCGATCAGAAAGCCACAACAACAAAGACTTAAGATAAGCAATCTCACCATAATCTTGGGCCCGAACTTCTTGCGGAAGGCCGACCATTCACAAATCCCCACTATATGAGGGAGGACCCGACTAACTCAATCGTGAATATCCTCAACCAAAGGAGGGGGTTCAACCTCGGTACATGGAGAGAAGACGATGTTAATACAATTAGAATCAGCCAACGCGAAATACAAGGAGAGAAAAAAGGCGAGAGGTGCTTACGAGCGTAGTTCCAAATCTGGGGGAACCGACGTGCATTAACCATCACGTCCTCAATTTTGACGTAGAAGTAATTGAGCCAAAACTGGTGGTTTGCCTTGTCATCCATTTTCACCACTAGACATTTGTTGCCTCGGTGGCGAAGATGTGACATCATCCCCTGTAAAAGTTGGGAGCAAAGAGATGCATCAAGTGACGAAGGTTCACCTAGACCCCGGCTAACTCCGCATACCTGGATATCATACATATGAGTTTATAGATGTTGGGGGAAAGTTAAGCCGGGAAACTCGGTAATAACGGTAGAACTCCTTGGCTAAAGGGAGGATAGGGAAAGAATAACCTACATGGAAGGGGTATGCGTAGAAGACACAGTACCCAGGGCGGCGTATTTGCACCACATTGTGCCCTGCAGGAACAAGGTCTACATAAGCGGGAATTTTAAATATTTCCCTAAACTCGGCAAGGGCCACCTTTTTCATTAATGACTCCGAGATCTCGAGGTCGTCCTCAAGCATCTTCGAGAAGTCATATTTATTCTTCGCACTACGGAAAATTATTTCCTCCACCGTAGGAAAGCTATCATACTCAACAACAATGACCACCCTATCGTCATGGGGAGGCGCGAGCACTGCCAAGGGGACATGACCAGATACCCCCACCCCCCAGAACTAGAAGATGCATTAACCATCTTTGTTTGTTTATTTGTGAAAAATATACAAGCACGGAGGAGTCGTGAGTAGCAGAAGTCACTAGAATCAGTGAAAATAGGGATACGAGAGTAAAGGTAACGAGAGCAGGAACTTTGAATGAAGAAGGAAGAAAGAGATATAGGGATTCAATATTTGAGAATGCAAAGAATAAGGCAAAGGGTCTCCTATCCCTATTTATAAGAACATGGGCATCGGTATCGAGAAAATAAACCGTCGATGCCTAATGTAACTATCGAAATGACAGAGGCACGGGAAACGACGCAATACATCGAGAAAACACGTAATAATGGCGCACGATGTCGTGACTCACTCTGAATCGACGTGACCATAGGTTACGGCTCACGAAGTGCCACATTGCCATCTTCTCAAGAACGTTACTACTCGACCTGCTCGCCTAAATCTCTCAACCGCGACTAGCAGAGTTCGCTCATGGAGGTCGTCTGAAAGCCGGCCTCAATAAGTAGAGGGACTAACTGTATGGGTCAAAATTTTCCTCCAGGAGATTCGACATTAAGTGGTATTATGAAAAGTAATTTGGCCGAGGTCGATCAGTAAACAGTAGGGCTCATAGCCAAGTAGTCAATAACGGATGACGTCAAGTATCAAGAGCAGCAATAACGACTAGCTTTGTAATAGGATCTTTAGGAGAATATCACATTGAATATTCTCTTGTAAATGGAAAAAGAGATAAGGTGAAAGGAAGGTAATATTCTATGATAAGAACACTCTTTGAAAAGAGGACTTTCTCTCTAGATAAAATACAAACACTACCTTTCTAAAGAGATTTAATTGTCTATTATTCCATACTTTTCCACCAGATCCGAGAATAGTTTCAATATTTTGTATTTTGTCTATCACTTATCATTGTCAGAGAGAGGAATCATCCATCTCAGTCAATATTGGGTTCATTATCCTTATTTACTTTAATGCCATTTATTGTTATTTATTGCATGATATTCTCCTATCATTAATCATCTTGAAACATTGAATATACTTGGCATTTAATCTCTACCAACACTGTTCTACATTATTTTGTTAATCGATTATAGATATGAGGTTATTAACACTAGCTAGGTTTAACCCCTCATTACATAAAATTAATTAGTTTAATCAAGGGTTTACACTTTTTGGTAACCAAACCGAAATCCGATCGAGGAGAAAGGGTCGAGAATAAATTGGAATATTCAAGACTAAAAGTTAAATACCTTGAACATTTTCCTTTATGAGCAGTGTTGAAGCTAAGGTTGCCGGAGAGTTGAGAGTATAAAAATGGGTGGTAGATTATGGTGAAAATAGTGTATTTGTTAGGTTTGTTTATTTTTGAGGAAGGTGAGTTAGTGTGGATTTATATTTGCTTAGAAATAGGGTGGAATAGAGGTAGAGCTCCATCACTAGAGTCTAGAGATGTGAACGAAAAATGTTGGCTAGCTAGAGAGAAGACGAGAGAGAATAAAGATATTTTTTGCCTTTTTTTTTGGTACGAACACTTGTGTTTTGGGACCTATATAGCTACATTAGATAGGTATATACTCCTATAAAAAGTGAAAAACATGCATGTTGCCAGAGTATATCAAAGTGGTACATTTTCATCTAATATCAACTGTCTAATAGGTGAGGGCCATAGTTCAAGTGTCTAGGTGAACTATTCAATCAAGTTCAAGGGTTTGTGTATGTATTTTGCTCTGTCAATGTTATGATTTAACATAAAAATATTTACAGATAACACACATGTAATCCTTCATATAGATTCTAGAGCTATTTTTCATATATCACAGTTTGAAGTTACATATCGTTAGATAAGCAAATTACATATAATTTTAACATGATACAGACTTCACAAGGTAGCTCAACCAATGCACAATTAAACAAAATACACCTGCTTTCCTCCATGAACATACTTATACATTTCAAATCCCTTAAACTATAACTGATTTTAGGAAAATGCCTTAAGAGACAAAGTTGAGATACTTGTATCGCGGTTACAGGGTCTGGCTCCTTCCACTTGTATTTCCAGGACTCACATGCCTTTGATTTTTAACTTTCATTTTTGTTTCTTCATCGATCCAACATGTACCCCCTTATAGGTTCATGTCCCAAACACATCATTTATAGTATGACTTAATTTGTTGATGCTTTTTTGACATTTTAATCATGTACGTAATTAGTACTGTAAATGGAATTAAAATTACTATCTTAAATCTGTAGCAAACCAATTCTTTCAGCTATAATAATAAGATGACAATTTAGCCATAATAAGTTTTTTGAATTAAGTAATATGCCTTTCATACACATGTTTTCTTAACATCTTCTGTTTTCTATTTTTTCTTTAAAAGACTATAGAAGTAACCGTACCTGAGATAGAAGTTATGCGCTTGGCTCATTATGTGACAATTGGGTCTGAATGCAATACCTCAATTGCTCGTGAACTAGAAAAGCTGTAAGTTCTTTACTTTGAAACTACTTGATTTCCACTTTTAAGAATTATTACTCTTATTTGAAGTTATACATAAATTTGTTTTGACACTGTGGATCTCTGAATATTGGCATAGGAATAAGGAAGAATTAGGATGGGATGCTAGGGTTGCACTTTCTCTGTATGGTTCCTTTAGCAGCCAGGAGTACTTGAACGCCCAGAGAATTAGGTAAGCCCAAATGGAGAATGCTTTTGTTTACTCTTTTTTACCATTGAAAACTTCATTTGCTGGTCTTGGCCTGTCGCCCTGTCCATATGTGACGCATGGTTACTAGACTTAGACTCATATGATTTGACTCTAACTTACCTTTATCATGCAAGTATTGAGCGATTTAGATGCTTTCATGCATGAGCAACTTACATTGATTTGAAATGAAATTTTATTTTGTGATAAACCTCTCGTCGATAACCGCTTCTTTGTTTTACTAGCTGATGATGAGGCTTAAATTGATCTAGTTTAGTCTACCGCTCTCGATCCACTTCTATTCTTCTATTCTGATAACACTTCCATAACTGCCTAAAAAAACTTTGTGTCACCGCCCAAAATCCGCCTAGTCGTGATGGTACCAAACCTAACTTGTTAGGTAGGCCAATTAACCGTCAACACATTCCTACTGAAATTAATATGAAATCAATAAGTGAAATAATTGAATATCAGTATAACCCAATCATTAATAGTACAAGTCATGAGCCTCTAAGACTTAGATTAACAAAGTTGGTAGGAATATAATACAACATTTGTTTGAAGTATACATAAACATAATTTAAGTCCTCAACTACCATGAACAAGAGGTAGCTTGAATCCAGAACACTAGAACGTCTTCAATGTCAGGCTTCGTCTTCCACAGATATGCAGCTCCAAGATATGCACACAAGGTACAGAAGTGTAGTATGAGTAGAGCCGACCATATGTACTCAGTAAGTATCTTGACTAACCCCGGTAAAGTAGTGGCGAGGTTTTAAATCTAAAGACACTCTCTCAATATTTTACCTGCGCACATAATAAGCAGAAGGAGAAATATGAGAAAGAGACCCGAATAATTACGTAACAAATGAAACAAGAATGCAAATGACAGAGAGCCCCAGACTACTATATATGCTCAATTCACAATGTTTAACAGATATAGAACATAGTCAATAACAATCATAACATGTCTTCTCTGTGGCGCACAACTCGATCCACAAATATGTATACAAATACCGCTGCAACGTGCAACCAATCCCAAACAGTAATATCAATATTCGTTGCGACGTGCAACCCGATCCCCTAAAATAATACTAATATTTGTTGCGACGTGCAACCCGGTCCCCCGCAATAATATCAATATCTGTTGCGGTGTGCCACACGATCCCACACATAATATCTTCTCTGTTGTAGCGTGTAACCCGATCCCATATATAAAAATAGAGTCATATGAAACTATTCAAGAACAACAAGTACGGGAAAATTTACAATGTAACACCAAGAAAACTAACATGCTGAATTCAATTAGAAATACGAACTCAAACAAAGTAAAGTGAGAAACATAGCACCTTAGAGCTAATCTCCCATATTTTAAAACCAAAGCTTCCATGAAGCACAAACACACAACCAATCAAAAAGTAACCCAATCCAGCTAAGTACGGAAGTGTAGAGCATGAAGTGAGCAAGGATGTACGTCAAATAAAACAAGTATCATATAGAGGTGTGTAAGAAGTGAAATCATGCAACATGTGAAGGCACGTATGTCACGACCCAAAATCCCCTCGAAGGAGTCGTGATGTCACCTAATCTCTAAAACTAGGTAAGTCTAACACATACTGAAAAGATAACAGATTCTACTAAGCAACTGTTGAACATGAACCAGAAATTTCTAAATAAACCAATAGTCTCAACATGAAACAATAACCCAAAACTGGAAGTACAAGTCATAAGTCATTCTGGGAGTATATTTAAATAATGAATACATCAGTGTTCCGTAATGAAAGAAAACAATGAAAATAAATACAATAGAGGGTGACTTCGGAGCCACAAACGCCCGATATGTGCACCTTGAAGTCTCCAGCCACGTTAAGCATAAGTCTCAAAACCGACTCCATCTGAAGTACCTGGTTCTGCACAAAAGAAATGTGCAGAAGCATAGCATGAGTCCATCACAGTGGTACCCAATATGTATCAAGCCTAACCTCGGTTGAGTAGTGACGATGACAAGTCAAGAAACTCACTGAACATCTAAACCTGTGCATGATATGACATAAAGCTAAGAAGGAAGGAATATCAAAGAAATGTCAATAGCAGACATAAATCAGATTACAAACAATAGTAACGATAAGGGAAACACGAGTACCAACGAGAGATAACCAAGTAATTAAACAACAACATAGTTGGGATACAGATGAAGTATAAATGTACTCGAGTAGGGAAAACGATATCCACTCAACCAATCAAGTCATTTCTAATACACAATTTCAACATCCCACTTCTCGTAATATTATACCATAATCACAACTTCCAAACCTTAAACACGCATGACACCTTGTGCCCACATTTCTCCATTCTTGCTTCTCACGAAAAAATCCACGTGCTACTCGGTGTATAATATCCATGTCAAATTCTTATTAGGATATTTACGATATTTTATTTATATATCATAAAATAAAAATTACAGTTTCTAGACCAAGTAGAAAATCAATGAGAATGATGAGTTTATTTTAGAAATCCTTTGGGTGAAGAAAAATAACATTATCAAGTAAAATACAGCATCGAACAAGCTTTTGAAGTTAATATAGAATTTATTAAATTAATAAATAATAACGATTCCTTTTAAAGTAAAATAAAAATCTCAGACAGCAAAGGAGATTAAGTTGAGAAATCAATTGAAGTTAAATATGACAACTATTAGAAATGGTAAGTACCGAAATAAACGACGAGTTTTAACTTAAAAGTCACACAAGGTAGCATGATATTAATTCTTTTATTTAAAATCACTATATTACTAACAACTCAGCATGATAGGAGGTAATCACTCAACGTAGTAAATTCACCTTGAAAATTAATTTACTAGAATAATGGTATTAGGAAAAGAACTCAGGAAATGACGGCAAGATGATAAGTCAATGAAAATATCTCAATCCTCGGAAACAGTAAAGATCCAAAAATACAAATTCTCAGAGTCTCGTACGAAAGAACCGAAGCCAATGCAATAAAATAGGGAATACAAAATACAAAATATGTTGCGGCGCGCAACCCGATCCCACCATACAATATCAATATCACAATTCACCCTTATTTCACCATATCAATTCACCCTTATTCACCTGTTACGGCATGCAACCCGATCCCCGTGCAGTAACTTAAATCAACAACAACAATTCAATAACTCCATTTACAAGCATTTCTACAATCATGGGTATCAGTACACAATAACAAAGGAACCACGTAAAAAAACCGAAGGAATACAACAAACTTTACAAAAATGACAGGACAAGTAAAGTACGTGATAACTAAGTATGGAATCGCAACAATTAGGACATGTAGTAGATAATCACATGGTCATAGAAGAAACTCAACAATTAAGAGGTAACAAGACAATAAGGAAGGTAATAACTTCAACTAAGGCATATAGGGCCAAATAACGAGTAAGATTTACAATAGGTGCGAACACCGTCATATAGAGCATGTAAGAGTAGACTAACAAAGAGATATCACATGTTATGACAATTCATCTAAAGACATAGAAAGACACTAGATAATCTAAACCAGTCAATTATCACGTATAGACCATGTACCCACTCGTCACCTTGCGTACACGATTTTCACGTTACAAAATAGCACAATTTACTCAATTCCTAAGGGGTAGTTTCCCCCACGCAAAGTAAGGCAAGACACTTACCTTAGAGAAGACTGTTACTCTAAAATGGACCTCTTGAGTGAAATAACCTCCGGACGGTTCAAATCTAGCAGAAATAACTTCAAAGCACAAATAAAACTCATAAGAAACTATTTTGGATAATAAAGCTTCAATCTTTATCAAAAACTCAAAATCAACCCAAAAGTCGACCCCCAGAACCCGACAAGATTCACAAAACCCGAACACCCATTCCGATACGAGTTCAACCATACTAAAATTATCAAATTGCGATACCAATTCGTCTCTCAAATCATCATTTTACATTTTGAAAGATTTTACAATTTTCCCCCAAATTCTCAACTTAATTCACTAATTAAATGATAAAAATAGCAATGGATTCATAAAATATGATAAGATCCGGGTAGAGAACACTTACCCCCAATGAATTGCTTGAAGAACCCACGAAAAAACTCCCAAAGCCGAGGTCTAAAACTCCCAAATGATAAAAATGACTGACCCTCGAAATGAAGTTATTATATTCTGTTTAGTGATTTATTCATTGCGATCGTGGAACATCACTCGCGATTGTGAGACAAAATGATGACAGTTGACCAAACCTCCTTCGCGAACGCGCAAAATGAAGTCGCGAACGCGACACACTATTTCCAGCTCTCTACGCGAACGCGCAAAATGAAGTCGCGAACGCGACACACTATTTCCAGCTCTCTACGCGAACGCGGTTGTTTTGACGCGATCGCGGACAACAAGGGCTTGAGGCCTTCCGCTCTACCTTATACAGGATCGTGTAACTAGGAGCGCGAACGCAACGTCATAAATCCTTCAACCTTCGCGAACGCAGTCGCCTCTTCGCGACTGCGAAGAACAAAGTATTTTTTGCCACCACAACATTACGTGAATGCATAATTAAGGGCACGAACGCGATGAAGAACACCAGGTGACAGAAACTAGCAGTCCAAAACCATAGAGAAATAGCCCTTAGCCCATCCAAAACACACCCGAGGCCCCCAGGACCCTGTCGAGACATACCAACAAGTTCCATGACACAACGCAGACCTGCTCGAGGCCTTAAATCATATCAAACAACATCAAAACTACTAATCACACCATTAATCAAACTCATGAACTTTCAAATCTTCCAACTTCTAAAACTCGCGCCGAAACCTACCAAATCAATCCCGAATGACGTCAAATTTTTCTCACAACTCCCAAATGACATAACAGAGCTGTTCTACTTCGCGGAATCGCATTCCGACCCCGATACCACCAAAGTCAATTGTTGTTCAAACTTCTCAGTTTTTCAAAATTTCAACTTCCCAATTTTTACCAGAATGCTTCAAATTACCCAATGGACCTCCAAATAAATATCCGGATGCATGCTTCCGAAATCACCATCTGGGCCTATTATAACCATCAAAACACCAATTCGAGATCATATACTCAAAAGTCAAACCTTGGTTGATTCTTTCAATTTCGAGTTCTCAAATGAGAGCCACTCTTAAAATCCTTTCAGACACCCGAACCGATGATGCACACAAGTCATAATACATTGTGTGAAGCTACTCGTGACCTCAAACTGCCAAAACTGACACAATTGTCCAAAACGACCAGTTAGTTCATTACATCGTAGCAAATAAATACATATAACATGTGAAGGCAAGTAGTAAGTGATGGCATGTAACAGGTTAAGACAACTAATAAGTAGACCACGTAACAAATAGAGGAAAGTAACATGTATAATTAAATAAAAGTAAAGGCATGAATTCGAAGATAACATGTAGCAGAAGTAAATCAAGTTAAAGCGTAGGAGTAATAGTAAAAACAAAGAAGAAACAGGGGCATAACACTATCATACCAAATATGAAACATAGAGGTAACTACATAAGGAACACAAAAGTGAAAATAACCTACAAGACAATAAATATTAATAGAAATCAAAGTTGAGGGCATGTAAGTGTTTAGATTCCAACTCCTATTTCTCTCGCATGGCAACAACCAATTGGCTAATCTTATTTGATATGGCACGGTAATACTCATCGTGCCAATATCATATCAACCACATAAAAATACCCATAGTGCCCCAATCATCATCTTTTATTACGACAAGAAGCTTAAGTAACATGACAATAATATGTTTAGATATAGGTTCGTGATATTACGATCAAGTTAAGTATGAAAATAAATCTCAAAAGAGACCATTAACTCTTTTTCAAGATAACATATATTCTAGCATGATTCCTAACACGGTTAATTGAGTCTATTAGTCGTAGAATTAAACGAAGAATAAATTAAGGGATTACCAAGTTCAACAAGGCACAAAGAAGCATATATGAGCATAGAAACCCTTGCAAATGCATATACGCTCGTCACCTCGTATATGTATCACCCCCACATGTAGCAAACAATAATATTTAGTAGGAAAACTTCCCTTAATAAAGCTAGTCAACATATTTACCTCAAACAAGCTAAAGCGATACGTACTAGAAGCGTCATTCAGCACGAATCGACCCCCGAACGGTTCAAAACTAGCCAAAAGAAACCAAAAATCATCAAATAATGTCTTAGAAATCAAACCCAAATGATAAAGGTTGAATCCTTAATCAAATACTCAAGATCAACCAAAAAGTCAACCCGAGTTCGCGCTCGGATATCCAAAAAAACTCACAAATACCGACAACCCATTCGGATACGAGTCCAACCATACTAATTTCACTCAAATCTGACTCCGAAACGATGTTCAAAACCCAATTATTCACTTTAGAATAGTTTTGACAAAACCTCCTCCCCCTCCCCAATTTCTCTTTTTGATTCATCAATTGAATGCCCAAATTAACAGTAGAATCATGTAAAACAATCAAATTTGAGTCAAAAAATACTTAACCAAATCCAAATGGTGAAAATTCCCTCCAAAACCGCCCAAATCTGAGCTCCAAATATGCATTTATGGTAGAATGAACTCAAAGTCCGAAAATAAACCTTTATATAGCTGTTGCAAGTGTACCTTAACAATCGCGGGACCCACTTCGCGATCGCGGAACACTAAGAAGGACACAGCCAAAATACACGTCGTGTTTACAATACTTCTCCTACGAACACGATGACTACTAATGTCATACCTACTCAAACATGTCGCCTACCACGCGAATGCGAGGACCGAAAACCCCCATCACCCATGCTGAAACGCGATCGCGATCCACTTATGCGAATACGAAGAACAAGTCTCTCCAGCGCAACATAGAATCTTTGCGAACGTGATCCTTCTCCCGTGAACACGATAAACAAACGTCAATTGCCCCAAAATTCCTCTAAGCGACCGCGAGCCTAGCTCCACGATAGCGATGCTCTACAGAAAGTCAGAAACACCATCAACTTCCAAAACTAATAGGAATGGTTCGAAACCACCCCGGAACTCACCCGAGCCCTCCGAGACCCCGTTTGAACCCGCCAACAAGTCCCAAAACACAATGTGCACCTACTCAAGGCTTCAAATAACACATAAAAATATCAAAATCACGATTCTCACCTCAAATCAAGCTTAATGAACTATTTCAAAATTTTCAAATTCCAAACTTGCGCCAAACACGCCTAAACAACTCGGAATCACGTCAAAATTTGCACACAAGTTTAAAATAACACAACACACATATTCCAACAACAATCCAAACCCAATAACATCGAAATCAACTCCCAGTCAAACCTCTGAGCTTTCCGAACCTTCAAATTTCCAACTTTCACCAAATAGTGTCAAAACATTCTAGAAATATCCAATGCAAATCTGGGCATACGTCCAAGTCCAGCATCACCATCCGAATCTAATGCTACGATAAAAACTTTGGTCTGAGAAAAAATTCACTAAAGTCAAATTTGGTTAACTCTTCCAACTTAAAGCTTCTAAAATGAGAATCATTCTTCCAAATAATTCCGAGCCAGTTGAAAACCAAAACCGACGATAAACACAAGTTATATTACACCACATGAAGCTACTCATGACTTCAACCCACCTAACTGAATGCCAATGCTCAAAATAATTGGTCGGGTTGTTATACTTTGTCCTTGAAACTATATATTATTAGGTGCTCTTGTTTTCATTACCTTTAAAAACATACTTCTTCCGTTTTAATTTAGATGGCACATAGTTTAAGAAAAAAAATACTTTTAAAACTTGTGGTCTTAAAAGCTTAAGGGGTAAAAGTTTTGTGGGGCCATGACATTTGAGTGGTTATAATTGTTAGAACCGAAATAATCAGGTGTTGCGGAAGCTAGTAAAGCAAACCTTGAACGATGATAAATCAAACAACAGAAGAGAAATATACCAAAAGAGACATAAACATTTGACGTGGTTCGGTCAATTGACCTACGTCCACAACGTAGATGAGAAATCCACTATATAAAAGAGAATATAAAATATCGAGAGAACAACCTCACGAAATGGCAAACACAAGTGACATACTAACACTTGTCCCGAAATATTTCCCCCCTAAACAAGACTCTCAAACCCCTTATGGCTACATTATGGATACTACTGAATGAGAACAAAGGATCCTCAACTTATAGAAGTCCAAACTTTTTTCTCCAAAAAAAAAAAATGTACTAGCCAAATATAGAAGAATAAAAATTTCTTTCTAAGAAAAGAAAAACCCAACTATGGAAAATATGTTACCCTTTCCTTCAAGGAATTGAAAAACCAAATCAGGTAAGAAAGTCAAGAGAAATGCCTAACAATAAAAGCTTCTCGCTAAGGATAAATTGCGTAAAATAAAAAGTGTAAAGTTGAATTATTTTCAATTGTCGAAATGCCATTCTTTTTAAACGGATTAATAAGAAAGTGTATCATCTAAATTGAAACAGAAGACGTATATAATAGCACATTTACGTAGTTATTTGTCTTTGTTCACAACGTGGGTATCTCATCATCAAATAATATTATGTTATACGTAATAAACACGGGCGAAGCTATGCGTCGCTAAAGGTGATCATCTTTCGTCAAAAAGTTATACTGTGTATATGTAAGATATTACTTGTTATTGATAAAAAAATAAATCTTAAACACTTTTGCATAATCTACTAAAAAAAGTAGATTTTGAATATCCTTATTAAATTTTTTGACTTCGCTACTTATAGTAATTATACGGGTACGAACAGTTTTTTCTTTCATTGTATCAATGCCCATGTCACCATGACTTTCCCAACGTGATATATCAATCCAAGCCTTAGACAAATCAGGTGCTGTCTCATTTTTCTTTACATGCGTCCGTGTTGCTCCCTTTTTTTTTAAACTAGCTAAAACTAGGTCCCCAGTTCTGATAAGATCAAACGCTAACGTTTTAATATTTTATTTTATCTCCAGGAATCGGCAGCTTCAGATTCACAAAAGAATATTTTCCAAGGCAGATGTCATCGTTACACCAACAACAGGGTATATATTTCCTTTTTTTGTCACAAGAAAAGCCTTATTATCAACTAATTTAAAAGAAATAATGAGATGCTTCTTTGTAAGATAAATGAATATAATATAATAAGTGTAATTATGGTGATGACGTTAGGTAATCTGGTGATGTAGTCGAATGGTGGGGAAAGGGCTAAGGTAAGAGGTGAATTGGGCTCCATAATGTATACTGCCTCCCTTTCAATTTATGAGCAAAGTTTGAATAAGCAAAAAGTTTAAGAAAAGAGGTAAAGTTTTTAAACTCGTAATCATAATATGCTATAATTAATATTTGTGATTATAAAATTCTAAAATTTGTATTCTTCAATATCCTATAATAAAGCTTATCATTTAGGGTAAGATAAGAGTTTAAATATTTTCAATTAATTAAACACGTACATTCTTCTTGATATATACTAAAATGAAATATCACCATATAAACGGAAATATAGGGAATAACATATTTTATAGTTTATCATTTTCTACAACATTGCATATACTATTAAATTTCAACTTTTAAAGGACATTAAATCATAAACATTAAAATGACATGAAAATATTTGCAAACCAAAAGAAGAACCCCCTATAACAAGATGGTTAAACGATGAATTATGAGTGGACCCTTACATCTTACATGTTCATATTATTACTACTCGTATAGGGTTACTGCTTACCCCATACAAAAGGATGCTCGGGAGACCGGGGAACTCGACTACATAAATGGAGGTACGAAAACTTGGAGATGCTTTTTTGGACTATCTGATCAAATTTCTGCTAATCATAATGCATCCTGTTAAGACGGTCACTATCTCTTAACAAAAAGATAAATTTTCATAGTTCAAAATAATAACTTTTTCCTTTTAGTTATCTGGTAACTTTTCAGTTTCTTAATTAAAACCAGATAGGGACTTGCATTTCCTTAATCAAAACATGAAACAAACATTCGTTTCGTTCTTTAAGATGACAAAGAAGTGATGCATTTGCTAGGGTTAATAATGGAAAGCTTCTTTTCCCCGCAAGTTTCCCAAATGTATGTTTAAAATTGTACACCATACCTCTTGAATTTAAAAACAATAAACTAGATATTCAACAGGAGATGCAGGCTTATTTAAAGCTTCTCTCCAAAATCTTTTTTGAAAAGCACTTTTGAGAAAAATAAACTTAGAATTAGTTTTTAAAAGCTTGGTCAAATACTAATTGCTGCTCAGAAGTGCTTTTTTAAAATATATTAGCCAAACACAAATTGCTTCCACCAAAAGTACTTATGAAAAAAGCACTTTTGATAAAAAAAAAACACTTCTCAAAATAAGCTTATTTTTGTAGCTTGGCCAAACAAGCTATAAATGTATTTTTCTCAAAAGTGCTTTTCAAAAAATTGCTTTAGGAGAGAAGCTATTTTTTTCTGCTTTTCCAAAACTACTTCTGTTTCTCCTTAAAAGCACTTTTTTTCTTCCAAAAGCTTGGCCAAACACTTGAACTTTGGAAAAAAGCACTTTTTTGAAGAAAAAAATGCTTTTGGGATTGGAGAAGCTTGACTAAACAAGCTATTAGCTTAGTATGCTGACACTTATTAGTGGATAGTTACTTAACCTGTGTGCATGACCCTCTCCACTGATTAATAGTAAGAGTTTTAATTTCCCAAATACATACCTCTTCTCCCTCTCTCTCCTTCTCTCTCTCTCTCTCTCTCTCTCTCTCTCCCTCGTCTCATGGACGTCTCTAGATTCTTCCATTGATACTCAATGTGAGCTCCATCTTTTTCTCCATTCTCATATCTTAACATGGTATCAGAGCCCAAGAGTCGCTAATTCTCCTCTTCTCATAAGGTTTCTACATTTCTCGTCTTGGTCTCACTTGTGCCCTAATTTGATTGAACATTGCAGTGGTGTTTTGCTTGGCATCAACTCGCATTGATTTCTATTTTCTTATCGCTAATCGATTATACTAATTAGATCTCATGGCTATACTCGACGAAAATAATGTGATAGCTTCGATGCGATTGTCGGAATCAGAGTGACTGCTAAGGTGAATTTGAATACTGGTATCGATATTAATAGTTCTCTATTTCCTCATCCATATGATAATCCTGGCACTTTGTTGGTTTCAACACCTTTTAGCGGAATCTGCTATAATTCCTGGAAGCGCAACGTAATGTGAGGCTTGTCTGTTTAAAATAAGCAAGCGTTCGAATCCTCAATCACATAACAATCGTCAATAGGAAAGCTGGGACGATATAGTGACGTCTTGGATATTGAATTCCCTTTCAAATGACATTACAGATAGTGTGGTACATGCAAACTATGTTGTGGAGCCATGGAGAGAGTTAGAAGATCACTATGAGCAAACCAATGGTGCTAGATTGTACCAAATTCGAAAGGAATAAACGACCTGACTCATGGAGCCCTTGACATCACAAATTACTACACTAAGATGAAGAAACTTTGGGAGGAGTTGAACAATTTGAGCGTGAAAATACACTGTAGGTTCCAATGTACTTGTGGTGCTAAGGAGATATGTATATGGCTGAGCAAGACAGGATGCTGATCCAATGTCTCATGGATCTTAATGATATGAGGGAGTATACTCATAATGAACCTTCTTCCTTCGTTGGCACAAGCATTTTCTTTGCCAATTTAGGATGAGAAACAAAGGAAAATGAGGCCTTCAAATCAATGTTTCATTGAATAAGCTTCCCTTCATGTCAATGTACAAAGCAACACGACATTTAGAAAAAATAGCTCCCCTAACAACAACTATTCCTTTGTGAATAGGCCTCGTCCTTTTTGTGACTACTACTAACGGCCTGGACATGCTAAGGATAAATGTTACAAACTTCAAAGCTATCCTCAAGGCCCCAATCCAAATTAGATTCAGGGTTACAGATTCATCAAGGGCAAGAGACCCGTGGCAAATGATCATAGTACACCTGCTGAAGGAATGCATTTCATGGCATTGATTTAGATACTCATGATGACTCTCAAAATGTGGAAACTATAAATAGTTGCTTACCTACTACAACATCTTCACAATGGATGAGAAAAATTTGGCGACACCAACATCACCAGTGGAGCTATCAACTTTGCCGGTATAATGGCCTATTCTTCCTCTACTATTTTTGGCTCATTATCTTGTAAATGTCTCAAAACGATGATTAACATTTGGATTTTAGATTCTGGAGTATCACACCACATGACTTATATGAATCTATTTTCTCACACCAAAGACTTAACCTATCCTCTTGTTGCACTTCCAAATGATTACAGAGTCAAGGTGACAGAAGTTGGTAGTATAATACTTATACCTTAAATCACTCTGCATAAAGTGTTTTTGTTCCTTCCTTCAAGTTCAATTTGATTTCTATTTCCCTATTAGTGCAAATCTTAAGTCGCTAATACGACTTCTTTATGTCTGCTACATGCCTCTTCATTGAAGAGGCCTCTGGAGATTGGTAGAATAAAAAGTGGTTTGTATCATTTTTTGCTCACACTGTTTGAAAAAGGGTTAGTCTCATTCCAATAGCTATTTCTAATGTTTCTCCTTCATGTTCTCTACTTACTTCCTATGATGGGAAGTTCAAAGTGCCAGTCCACTCTAGTTGTACACCATTCTACATGCAATAAGTCACTTCCTTCTATTCTGCTTTCTTTTGTTTCATATTTTTCTTCACCTTCATCTCGTGAGTGATGCTGATATATTGTGGCACAATGGAATAGGACAGAAACAACCATTCCTTTGCTCCATTTGTCCAATGGTTAGACATGCTAGGTTGTATTTTCCCTCTAGAACATGTACTTCCTTTTAAAAAGATCTTTGATCATTTGCATGTAGATTTATTGGGTCCTTATCTTGTAATAACAAACAACAACTACAAGAGTAATTCACTTCACATTATAAAAGCTTTTGTCCTTTTAAGTGAAACTCAGTTTCATCTTACAACTAAAATCATTTCAGGTAATGGTCTAGAGTTCACTAGCACAGAGGCAACCTCCTTATTCCAATCAAAAGTCATAATTCACCAAAAATCATGTTCCTATACACCATAACAAAATGGCGTGATGGAAAGAAAACACAAATATCTTCTTGAAACTGCTAGATCCCTCTTATCTTAGTGTCACGACCCGAAATCCCACCTTCAGGCCGTGATGGCGTCTAACATTGAACCTGCTAGACAAGACAACGTTTGAGTTAATTTACTAACTTCCTTTACTTAAGTCGTTCAAAACTGAAACAATGAACATAAACAATTAATAATAAGGCGGAAGCTGCGAGTCTATATATTAATATGATAATTGTCACAAAATTTCCGTACATAATCCCCCATAATTGGTGTAAAAAAACCTCACGGACTGTCTAGGATTACTACAACAAGAGTCTGAAATGAACAATACAACTGTCTTTGATACCAAGATAAGATAGAAACGAAAAGATAGAAGGTGACGCCAAGGTCCTCGAACGTCTGCGGAACTATCTCGGTGTCGCCTGAATAGACTGAAGGATAATCCCTCTAACGGTGTCCACTGGGTCTGGCTGTGTAATCTGCACAACATAAAGAAGTGCAGATGTAGCATCAGTACAACGACCTCATGTACTGAGTAAGTGCCGAGCCTAACCTCGGTGAAGTAGTGACGAGGCTAGACACGACAACAATAATTTACCTAAACAGTTCTATAATATATACCAGAGATAATAACAAGAAGTAAGCAGTTAAGCATGATAATACGGGGACAAGTAATGGGGGTAACAAGTGAGAATCAAAGGTGAATAACTGAACAACCAACAATACAAAAAAAACAAGTCAACAGGAAATAGTAACTCAAACAAGTATGTACACGGCATCACCCTTCGTGCTTTTACTCTCGTCTTCACAGTGCAATAAATATATTAATGAGCACGACATGTTCCTTCGTGCTTTTAAATGTAAAGTCATGGCACGGCATAACCCTTCGTGCTTTTACTCTCTTCCTCACTATGCAATGTATAAATGAAAGCAATATAAATCATGGCACGGCATCACCCTTCGTGCTTTTACTCTCTTCCTCACTATGGAATGTATAAATGAAAGCAATATAAATCATGGCACGACATCACCCTTTGTGCTTTTACTCTCTTCCTCACTATGAAATGTATAAATGAAAGCAATATAAATCATGGCACGACATCACCCTTCGTGCTTTTACGCTCTTTCTCACTATGAAATGAATACACGGCATCACCCTTCGTGCTTTACACTCTTCCTCACCCAAATCAACAACAAATGACAACTTGGCAAGGAATTCAACAGTGTGTAATACAGTTCATAACCACCCAGCAAGGGGAGTAGTAACCAAAATAGTAACATTGCCTGGCAATGGACTCAGCTATAATCAATATCTTACGAGTACATAACTTAATGAATTGGATCCTCAACGGAGACCTCATCTTACAAGTACTTAAGCAAGTATTCTCAGCAGTTAAACGACTTCCCAAAGGAAACTACTTCGTAACACAATAAATATCGGAGTAATAACATGTAATTCACCAAAATAAACTCACGGGCATGCTTGACAAAGAATGCATAGGTACTCGTCACCTCACCTATACATTGAACATGATAAAACAAGTAGCACATACGACTCAACACCTACTCCCTCACTAAAGTTAGGCCAAACACTTACCTCGGCTCCAAGAATGCAAATCAAGCCTCTAGCATCGCTTTACCTCTTGAATCCACCACCAACTCGCTCGTATCTAGCCACAAGTTACTTATTTATATCAATAAATGCTAAATGAATAAGTTCTAATGCTTGGAAATGAGTTTTCTCCAAAAAGTCAAAATTGACCTCGGGCTCGCTTGGTCCAAACCCGATATTCGGACCAACACCCGATTACCCATTCACCCCCGAGCCCGGGTATGTAATTAGTTTTGGAATCCGACCCCAAATTGAGGCCTAAATTCCCAAATTTCAATATTCTTAGGTTTTACCCAAAATTCCCAATTCCCCCATGAAAACCCTAGATTCTAGGATGAAATCTTGTAAAAAGGAGTTAAGGAGTAAGAAAATGAGTTAGAAATCACTTACAAATATTTTGGAGGAGAAAGAGTGTTTAGATAATCGCCTCTTATGTTTTTAGGGTTTTGAAAAATAAAAATTAACTGAAAATCCCGTTTGTATATACCCCTCCCAGGCCTCCACCGCGGACCGCGCTAGGGCGGTCGCGGCCGCGAAGGCCTCGACTACTGGAACCTCTCTGAACTCCCCCACCGCGGTCCGCGCTAGGGCGACCGCAACCGCGAAGGTCCACTGTGGACCGCGAAAGTTTGACCGCGGACCGCGCTACAGGTTCAGAGACTTGACCCCTCTGATTTGCAACTGCTGAGTTCTAAGTCTAAGAACACCCGGAACCTATCCGAAACTTCCCCCGAGCCCTCGTGGTTCAACACCAATTGTACATACAACTTCGAAAACATCCTACGGACTAACTTGTGCAGTTACTCTACAAAAATAACATCAAACACAATGAATTAGGCCTCGAAATCATTGTAGTATTTCACACATCTTAAACTCTCATATATTCTACTTTTAGCCCGAATCACGTCAAACTTAGTCCGTTTCTTACCAAATTCCACAGATAACTCATAATAAACATATTGAACCTGTCCCGGGCTCCGGAACCACAATACGAGCCCGATCACATAGGTTTCACATCAAATTTCATTTTCAAAAGCCTTTATATTTTTTTCAGAAAACAATTTTTCTTTAAAAATTAATTTATCGGATTTGGGACCTCGGAATTTGATTCCGTGCATACGCCCAAGTCCCATATTTTCCTACGGACCCTCGGGGACCGTCAAATCACGAGTCCGGGTCCGTTTACCCAAAATGTTGACCAAAGTCAACTTTAATAAAATAATTATTATAAAAACATCCTTTTATCAATTTTCTACATAACAGCTTTTCGGCTACGCGCCCGGACTGCACACGCACATCGAGGTGAGATTAACAGAGACTTTCAGGACCTCAGAATACAGTTTTAGTTATATTTACACAGGATGACCCTTTTGGGTTATCACACTTAGTCAAAGTTACCTGTAAAATATTGGGGGAATGTATATTAACTGCCACTTATCTCATAAATAGGCTTCCCATTACTTTCCTGAAAAATAAATGCCTCTTTGAGATATTATATAAAAAAGGCCTTGTTAGACTCACTTAAGAAGTTTTGGTGGCTTATGTTACCTTACAGTGCCAAAAATCCATAAAGACAAATTTGAGCCTAGGTCCACACCTTATGTCTCATTGGTTATCCTTTTGATACTAAGGGTTATAAAGTGTTGAGTCTAGACACCAAAGGAATATACATTTCCAGGGATGCTATTTTTCATGAGAATATTTTTCCTTTTGCTACATCATTTGATTCTACTTCCTCTTCCTTCGATTTGTATTCATTGGTTTTTATTGATCATCTAGAGCATAACTCTTTACATGCACATGATTCAAGTAATATAGGTGTTACATCTACTGAACTGTCACCTTCACTTAATGACTCAAACATAGCTATCCATTATTCAGCATCTCCTCCCTCTACTCATAACCACTCATCTCCTCTGCATGCATCTTTATCCAACCATATACAAGAACATATAAATGAACCAAGAAGATCAGAGAGGGGACACAAGTTGCCTGCATATTCGCATGATTATACTTATTCTATCCCCAAACTAAAACCTGCATCTGATAATCATTCTGATTCACCCCTTTCCTTAACTGCTTTTTTTCAATACATAACCATATTCCATCTGAGTCTGTAGTTCATTACACTCAATTCTTCGTGATAAATGTTTACAATGACGATGAGCCATTTTTATATGAAGCGACAACTATTAATCCTTGTTGACTGACAACTATTACATAGGAATTTTATGTCTTATATGCAAATAATACCTGGGACTTGGTGCCCCTACCAGTAAGGAAGTAGACCATTGGTGATAAATGCGTATTGAAGGCGATACACATGGTAAATGAGAGTGTTGAGAGATCTAAAGCAAGGTTGGTTGTAAAGATATATACTCAACAAGTTGGATTGACTATACATAAATATTTTCTCTAGTTGTTAAGATAACCACCATATGGGCATTAATAGCAACTGCAGTGAAGAGGAACTAGAATATTTCCCAGTTTGATGTTAACTACGCATTCCTCCATAGTGACTTACATGATGAGTTTTAAATGGAAGTGCCATCAGACCATGAAGTCAACACGCCAGGGGTAGTCCGCAAGCTGAATTAATCACTTTATGACTCGAAGAAAGCCAACGAATAGTGGTACTTAAAGTTGACTGAGGCCTTGTGCTCTAGAGGTTATCTGCATTCCATGAATGATTAATCTCTGTTTTGCAAGAAGACAAACTCCACTATCCTTTACGTAACTTTCTATGTTGATGATGTGATCATCACAAGGACTGATATTGAGGAGATTATACAACTGGAAAGTTATTTGCATGACAAGTTCAAGATCACAGACTTGGGAAAGCTGCATTATTTTTGGAATTGGAAATTTTGTATAAGGAGGATAGATTTATCATATGTCAAAGGAAATTTGCAGCTGATCTGCTCAAAGAGTATGACTGCTTTGTCACGCCCCAAAGTCATGGAGCGGGAACGACGCTCAAATGAGTAAACCTGGTCGAGCAAGCCTACGTCACATCAGCCTCTCATCCTTACTCATGCATGATTTACCATAACATAATTATTTCTTGACTTTGAAATTGAATATATTTGACTCAATGGCCTAAACTTCTTTCTCATGATGGGTACACAACTTTATAAATAGCATTAAATACTATGAACATAAATACATAACAATACTCAAAACTTTAATTACATGACCAAAGTGTACATGTAGCTTCTATGACAATAAATACCTAAATACATAAAATGAACTAGACCCAAACACCCCTAGAACTTTAACAGGCTTACCATAGGCTGAGTAGTGAAGAAGGCCCCTATTAAAGTTCCATATCATCCTGTAGAAGTATACCAACATCCATTAAAAGATGCAGCGCCTTCGAGAAAAGGGACGTTAGTACATGTGGAGTAGTACTCGCATGTAAGGAAGAGAAAACAACATATGAATATACGATAACTCAAATACGAGGCAAATAAAGTACATCAAGTAACTACGAAATATCCCATAGAATCAAATTTCAAGTCTTATTATACTTACATCATTTTGAGAATCTTTTTGAATCAATTAAGCCATATGAATTACGTGTGGAACACATAATATAATGAATTTAAACAACATGTACAAACAATGCAAGTAAAAGTGGATATCATATTATACACCTATGTGTCTCATAGACCATCCATAGTGTTCACATACACAATACTCTTATTCAAGGACTTGGAAATACAACATGAATATGATGAATCGTGGTAACAATAAAAGGGCTTAGATAGCCGTTAAAGTCAAGGAAATTTATTAAGAGCTTCCAATAACATTTATAGATTTTTAGTCGGGGATCCTCTATAACCACCTTCACACAAAGAGGCCATGTCGCCTCACCCCAACATATGCGGGTGGAGGTGTATCACGATACCACTATCTTTACACAAAGTGGCTCTACTGTCTCATCCCAATATATTCAGATTGAGGTGTATCACGATACCATAATCTCTACACAAAGCGGCCTGACGTCTCACCCTAATATATGCGGGTGGAGGTGTATCACAATATCACAACATCTACACAAAGCGGCCCTGCCGCCTCATCCAAATAGTTGCGAGTGGAGGTGTATCACCATACTAGCGGCCTTGCCGCCTCACCCCCAATAAATGCGGGTGGTGGTGTATCAAAATACCACAATCTATACACAAAGTGGCCCTGTCGCCTCACCCCAATATATGGAGGTGTATCACAATACCATATATAAATTCAAAGCAATATGATTAACATTACATTTAAGGCCGTAATTTCCCATAGCATTGGAATACTTCATGTTCATGCTCATCATGGAGAAACAAAACTCATTACATTATCACATCCATGGTAAATCAATAAGTCGATTTCAATGGATCATGAGGCCAATTTCTTTTCTTAAGGTTCATCATCATTTAGCATAGGACATTTCCCTTTCATCTTGTTATTCACTCACTTGACATCTTGAGGTCATTAGCTAAGTTCATGTCTCTTGGGGAATTAACATCGAAGTCATTTGCATTGATCATTTTAGAAGCATACATATTATGATTGAAATCATTGGGACATACAAGGCCTCATAATTCTCATCGCGGCCACATTTCACGTTCATACTATCACTTACTTGTACTTTTCATGGGTGATCAGAGACCATTAAGAGCATTTAAAACATTTAAGTACACTATATCCTTTACTCATAAGAATGCAGGAGCTTATAACACATTGGAAACAAAAGTACAAATACGTTCATCTCATAACCTTTCACACCATATATCACTTTATTCGTACTTTCAACCACTTACAACATCATTATTTCATTGGCTCTCTTGTCCATATATATGATTCTTATTTCAGGGCACAATGGCCGTATTTCATATTCCACACTTTCATGTCTTTCCTTTCATGGATCATCATCATAAATATGAACATATAGAATATTTCAGAAATCACAACTTTAGGTTCATTAGTAATGAAGTCTTTAAACACAATAGGTTTATTTCCAAGAAATGGTTAAAATGATTGGCAATCAAAGCATAAGTTAAGATCATAAATGAGTAACACCATTTATTCTTGAAATACTTTTCCCCAAAAAGAGGCAATACACAATTTCCACTCATAAATATGTACGAAAGCAAAACACATGGAAATTACTCACAAAGCATATCATTAGTTAAAATAGCCACATATGTGCATGACTTGAGTGCATAAACTTTTAGGCAATTCTATTTTCGAAGTCAATTTGGAACAGTTGAATCCAGACTCATTTCATAACCTTTTCACATCATTTCATTTCCTTGGAACCATTGGGCATAAGTATAACTTTCTTATTGTCACGGTGGACACGCTTTACATCTCCAACCTACTCCTTTTACTTTCAAGTATCTTTTATAGATTATCAACAAAAAAGACATTTTAACTCAAGACCTTAGGTTCACATATGAGCAGTAGGAGAGAGTATTCTTTCCTAGTTAAGCATAATGGACTTTCATTTAAAACACAACTCAAAGTCATAACATTTTAATACACATATCATTCTTAAACATATCCCCGAAGGATAACATAATGTGATAGGAACATTCAGAACACATTTTGAATACATAATTCTCGACACTTGCTTACTCGAGACAATCAAATTTATTGGGAACAATTAGGAACATGGGAATAAGGAACGTGAGTGAACAATACTTGAAACTTATGGGAACATCATGGAATTCAATTCTAAAAGAGTAGTTTAGCCAACATACATTGCTTGAGCTTTCCTGAGATTACAACAATGTTTCGAAAATCCTAGAAACTTCAATCTATTTAGAAACATAACAAAAGTGAACCATAATTATGAAGATATTCGTGGGTTCACCTCATTTAAGCAATTCATCAAACACTTGGTGTGCAAATTTGACTACAAGGTTCTTCTACAAGATTTTCTTCACCCCACAACCAATTCAATACCAAGAGTTTACTCCTTTTAGTTAAATAACCTCCCTACCACCCTTATGGTTACATTCATGCACAAAGAGCAACCCCCACACCTAAGAATCATACTTCTCATGACCTACCTTCAGTCCAAATCCCGAAATTTAGGGCTAGGGAGTAGAACTTTACCTCTTAGATGAAGATCTTGTGATGGACTTTCTTGATTCTTGAAGATTGGGGAAAGAATGGATGATTATCATGCTAGGTCTTCCCCTTATCTGTCTAAAATAGCTCTCTCCTCTCTCTAAAAAAAAGTCAGATTTTACCTTATAAATGATCCCTTAAGGCCTTATATCGAAATACGGTCGGATAAGAAATTTTCCAAAAATGACTCACGAAGTCAATTAGGTAGAAGAATCGATTATGTGGGAGAAAAATCAATTATGTGGGCAGCAAAATCAATCACTCCCTTTATTCCAGTTTATGCGAACCTATTTTCTTTTTGACCTGTTCCAAAAAGAATAACCCCTTTCTAAATTTGGTAATAATTTAGCTTAAACTTATAATTTTACCCTTAATGAGAAACTTTTATAACCACACAAATACTCTGAGCCTCTTTTTGACTTGTTTAGGACCACAAATTCCAAAAGTCTTTATTTTATCTTAAAGTCCGTGCCCAGTCAAACAGGTTCATATAAATTGGAACAGAGGGAGTATGTGGTAGCAAATCAATTATGTGGGCACCGAAATCGATTATGCGATAGCAGAATTGATTATGCGATAACAGAATCAATTAAACGATAGTAGAATGATTTTTTCAAAACTCGTCTCTCTGCTCCACTTTGCGATGCTTATGCGGTCCACGAAACCGTTCTGCGGTCGCGAATGACATTCTTGTTCCAACCTTTGGGAATTTTGTCATAACTTCTTGTAGGCGTGTTCAAATGACGAACGGTTTGAAGAGTTAGAAACTAGACTCGAAGATCTTTCATTTGATAGGTTTTACATCATATAACTCCCTATACATATGTAGATATGCTCGTGAAAAGTTGGGTCTTGTACGTACTCAATTAGGAACTTTAGTCTGTCATGTAATTTAAAACATATACTACTGCTACTTTCTTCTTCTCCTCTGAACCTCCCCATATAAACTCCCTACACTTCCTATCTACGTCATTTATCACACTTTGACGTAACACAAACACAAC
Source organism: Nicotiana undulata (assembly GCA_005239495.1). NCBI lineage: Eukaryota > Viridiplantae > Streptophyta > Magnoliopsida > Solanales > Solanaceae > Nicotiana > Nicotiana undulata. Next base: position 115,364 of record ML269841.1, read on the forward strand.
CCCCCAGAAGTTATGAACTGAGAAGAGAACAAAAGTTATTACTTGTAGTTTACCTGCATAAGACAAATGTCTCGCAACAGTAGCTCTTATTTTCTTTGTAATCTTCATGATCAATTGATGACACTCCATTTTGGTCCACTTTTTTGGTGATCAAAGAAGGCCTAAATATCGAATAGGGAAAGTTCCTATTGAAAAACTTGTTTGATCAACTAACGTTGCCTTTGTCTCTTCATCCACCCCTGCTATAAAGATGTTTGACTTATAAAGATTTGCCATCAGCCCAGTTTCTTAAGAAAAATGTCTCAAAGCTTCCATCACCCTTCCCACTAATCTACTATTTGCTTTACAAAAAATCATTAAGTCATCTGCAAATACCAAGTGTGTAAGCTTGTGTTTCTTACACATTGGATGAAATTTGAAATCTGGCAGTTGACTCATTCTTTGTAGAATCCTTGATAAGTACTCCATGAAAAAAAAAAGTGGAGACATTGGGTCCCCTTGACGTAATCCCCTCTGTCCTTCAAAATACCCATGTCCTGCTCTATTTACCTTCACTGAAAAGGTAGCAGTTGTCACACATGTCATCACTAGTTGTATGAATCTACTAGGGAAACCATAACCTTTCAACATTTATGCTATGAAGTCCTATCTCACCATGTCATATGCCTTCCTTAAATCAATCTTCATTAAACATCTAGGCGTAGTCTTCCTATTATAATGTCTCATTAAGTCATGACAGATGAGGACATTATGCACCAAAGACCTTCCCTTCACAAATGCATCTTGTGATTCATTTACAAGTTGTGGTAATACCTCTTTCAGTATAACTCCCTATATATATGTAGATATGCTCGTGAAAAGTTTGGTCTTGTACGTACTCAATTAGGAACTTTAGTCTGTCATGTAATTTCAAACTTGACTTAGATTTCGGGCTCCCCTTAGACCCCACATCACTTATAATATGCATCGTACACTTATTATCATATCCAATTGATATCTATCATATTAATAGTCCTCGCCTGCCCACAAAATAATATAATTAGCACACATCAACTTTCTTAATAGCTCTTAAGTACTTCGTAGTTTTCCCGGGTGCTACATGCTTACACTATAGCAATCTATCCTCTCCTCTAGATCCTAATGAGAAACTGAAGGCTAAGGAGGGAGTAGTGCTGAAGGATCCAACCTATAACAGGAAGCTGATTGGTAAGTTGAAGTTCTTAACTAATACAAGACTGGACATAGCTTATATTGTGCAATACTCAAGCCAATTAATGCATGATCCTAAAGAACCCCATTTAAAGGCAGTTTTCCAACTGTTAAGTTTCTGAAAAAGATCTTACTTTAGGAATTTTAATAATCCTTATTGTGCATTAAGAGCTTACGGTGATTCAGAATGGGCAGCCTGCTCAGAATCCAGAAGGCCTGTCATTGGCTATGTAGTGCTTTTAGGAGATAGCCCGGGAAGTCTAAGAAGTAGGAGACTGTTTCCTTATCTCTATCCTCAACAGAAGCATGATAGATCTCTTAGAAAGGTTGTTGGGGAGTTAACTTGGTTGTGCAGATTGTTTGAAGAGCTAAATGTTCCATACTCCAAACCATTTTTTGATCACACTTCGCCGAAAAATTATATTACGTACAAGGTAAAATATTATTTGTTATTGATTAAAAATATATTTTGAACACCCTTCAATAGCCCACTCGCAAAGGGTGTTAAAAATTTGAAAACTCTTGTTGAATTTCCTGACTTCGCCACTGCCTCCAACTATGGTATATTTATGTACTTTGTATTTCTGTATTTTCAATGTATTCAATTATTGATGCATACAGTTTGTTAGTTAGGACTCTAGATTCTTCCATTGATGCTCAATCTGAGCTCCATCTCTCCATTCTCACATCTTAACAATTACTATATTCAATGGTAAGCAATGAATATATATATATATAATCTGACCTCCAAGCAGGCATAAAAAAGAATTGGAAGGAACTCATACATGTGCAATGGCAATTGATAGTTAGTAAGTTAAGTTGTATGTAACTGAAATTGTTAAACAATAAAATCTCAACGCATTGTATTTTTATATGTACTTACTTATTGAGTAACGTTTTAGAGTGGCCTTTAGTCATAATAGTTATCAGTTGTGCCCGTTATGATTATATGCCTCATTGTTTCAGCTGCACTAGTTCGATACCAGATAGCAGGAAACTTTCTGGGATTGCCTGCTGTTACTATACCAGTATGCTCTTCAATTTCCACTACATCTATTCTTTTTTATATTGACTACATTGAAAATTACCAAATGTTAAAAACTTCCCCATCTTTTGAAGACTAGTTACAATGTCAAATTTTCTTTTTTAAAATGATCACTGATATATATATATTCTTTTGGGGGTAGGTTGGTTATGATATGTCCGGTTTGCCTATTGGTCTTCAATTTATTGGGAAGCCATGGGATGAATCCTTACTGATTCATATAGCTTTTGCCATGCAAGTAAGTGAATGTTTGAATCCCTGATCATGTTTATCTTTATTTTGGATTGTCAAAATTTTTATTTCAGAAGGCAAGTTCTCATATTATTTAGGCAAATCTAAAAGAGAATGCTAATCATATTAAAATTGGATTTCTTGGTTTTTCAGGCATTATGCATCTCTGAATACAAAAGGCCAGAGGTTTTCTTTGATCTAATTGGGAAGTAGTTGAATTCCATTAATCTGATAGCCTGGGATTCATACAACTACGTACTTTCATGTTATGTTTGGTTATATATAGAACTAGATGACTATAGCCTTCAGCATTGTGCTTCGGGTGTCCACATGCTATGTTCCTTTTTTTTTCTCGACTTCTTATTTTATTTGTAAAAGGTTATTGAATGAGCCTATTTAACCTGTCGACGAACGAATATAATGCAACTTTTCGCTTTTACATTACAAACTAGGTCATCTCTTAACGAAGGAGTTAACATTTTTACTAAAATATAAAGCAAAGAATAGATAATGAATACCTTTAAATCAAAAGCCTATAACCTCTTCAATACGGTCTAATACATTTGTTCTTCGTTGGAGTCATATACTCCCTAAGTTTTAATTTACTAGATTCTTGGCACGTGCGTTGCACGTGTATGTCGAATCATATAGTATGTTATTTATAAAACAATATCAATATTATTATAATAAAATCTAGAGTAAATAATTATAAATAAAGAGAAAAGTATATATATTTTTTATTTTGTAAATGATTAATGTGGATTGTCGTAAACTGGTATGTTTCTTGAGGTCAAGATAATTGGATATTGTCTGAATCTACGAAGATGAATTATTAAAGTTTAATTAGATACATGTGATTTATTTTTACTTAATTTAATTTTATGTGGTACAAATATATAATGAACAGTAGCTCACCTAATACTTATAGATTATATTTCTGGTGTATATTTCTTTCATCCATTTTGATAGATTTATCATGAACAACGTTTTTGTTGTTAAAAAACTGCTTTATTAAATAAATATTTTTACTCTAATGGAACAACTGGAGCAAGTACCTGTAAACTAATAAGAAACAAGACTCCTAAACTGTCAAGTTCAACAAAAGAAGTTAACAAAAGTAGGAACTTAATTTTATAACACACTTACAATGAAAATTAGATGAGGTGGTTGAACTCTTATTGTAAGTGAAATGATCAATACAGCGACGACAATCCTAGATTTTACCTTTGGATTCAGTATAGCCTACAAGTATGAATGAAAGACGGCCAACAACCATTTTCATTACCAATTTAACATATAAATGTGAAGAAAACGATCCGTCTCATTTACCTTAAGGAATATATTTTCACCAGCCGAATGTTCCAACAAAAGCATAGAAATCCAGGATTTTCAGGTAAAATCTTTGCAGCTACTAGTGCTACTTTCTTCTTCTCCTCTGAACCTCCCCATATAAACTCCCTACACTTCCTATCTACCTCATTTATCACACTTTGACGTAACACAAACACAACCCCCCAGAAGTTATGAATTGAGAAGAGAACAAAAGTTATTACTTGTAGTTTACCTACATAATGTCACGACCCAATTCTTCCTCCGACTGGGTCTCGTGACGGCACCTAGTCTAGACGACTAGGCAAGCCTATACCTTAATCGAAATTTAGATAAAACATGTAAAATAACAGTAAGCGAAATAAATCATAATAAAGTCGACGCCACTCGGCATAAACAGTTACTTTACCCAGAACCCGGAATATCACAATATATCATAAGCTACTCTACTGCTAAATATGTACAACTGGATAGAAAAGACCGTATAGTTTCATCTACAAGTACTACAACTTCAAGATATAAAGGGGACTCGGAGATCTGCGGACGCTGCAGATTATACCTCGTGTCTCCTGATACTGCTGCTGCTGGCTAGCTGAGATACCGCGTACTAGGACCTGGATCTGCACATGGGAAAAATATGCGCAGAAGGGCGTGAGTACTCCATATTCGGTACCCAGTAAGTGCCAAGCCTAACCCCAGTCAAGTAGTGATGAGGTCAGGTAGAGGCCCTACTGAGGTTTGCAAAGTAACAGATATAGAGAACAAGTAAGTAAAGCAGGTGATAATCGACATGAATTATGAGTAAAGGCTAGTAAGGAAACGGTATAATCAAATGCTCGGATCAACGCAATATATATATACAGCTCTGTAAGAAAGTAAAGGTACAATGCAATGCAATATGAGGGAAAGGCTCAGGTCTATGCCCGCAATCCCTGTATGCAATGCAGAATGAGGGAAAGGCTAAGGTCTATGCCCGTAATCCCTGTATGCAATGCAAAATGAGGGAAAGGCTCAGGTGTATACCCGCAATCCTTGTATGCAATGCGAAATGAGGGAAAGGCTCAGGTCTATACCCACAATCCCTGTATGCAATGCAAAATGAGGGAAAGGCTCAGGTCTATGCCCGCAATCCCTGTATTTATACGTAATATAAAGTAAATCTCCAAAATAACCTAGTTTAAGGGTTTGAGGAAAACCAGTTGGAAATCTCGAGGAAAATCATTAAATCAGTTTCAAAGAATAGTAACGATTGGAAAATCAGTTAGAAATCAATTTACCATGATAAACCTTAAGTTATTATGCAATTTAAATGATAACAGTAATAATAGAGTTGAAAAGGAAACATTATGTAGAAAGAAATAAGGAACTTCAGTGAAAATATCCCGTGCACGCGCTCGTCACCTCACGTACACGGGGTTTTTATAGGAAAAACCAGTAAAAATGCCTAAGGGAGATTCCCCAATACAGAGTTAGGCAAGCCACTTACCTCGACTGCGTAAATCAACTCTGTACCACTCTCTTGCCACGAGTATCCAACTCCAGGTGGCCCAAATCTATTCAATTCGATTGCATATTGTAAATATCATTTCAAGAAATCAAAGTAACTAATTAATTCGAAGCTAATACGCGAAATTAGGAATTTTGACCAAAACGCCCCTCGGGCCCACGTCTCGGAATCGGGTAAAATTTATGTTTCCCGAACCCTCATTCCCCCACGAGTCTAACCATATAAGAATCTCTCAATTCGGAGGTCAAATACTCAATCAAAAACCCAAAATTTGGTCTAAGAAGTTTCTTCATTTTTCCCAAGTTTCTACTCAAAAATCTCGAAATTAAGGGTGGAATTTAGGATTAGAATCATGGAACTTAACCTATGATGGTTAGAAATCACTTACATAGAATACCCAGGTGAAAGTCCCTCAAAGATCATCTCTCCCAAGCTCCCAAAATTAAAAAATGGTGACAATAGGCTTAGAGCTTCGAATTAGGGTTTTAGTATTCTGTCCAGATATTTGTTCTATGCGTTCGCGGATGGGCCACCGCGAACGCGAAGAGTAAAATTCACTGGGCCCAGGATTGGCCTTCGCGAACGCGAGACAGTACATGTGAACGCGGAGAACAGGCCCACGGACACGACGCGAACGCGGTCCCCTACCTACGAACGCGATGAGTAACTGCCCCTGTTCCCCCGCTCTAAGCCTATGCGAACGCGAAGAACTCAATGCGTTCGCGAAGAGTTGCCTGCCCAACCTATGCGTTCGCGTCCAATTGCCTGCGGACGCGAAGAAGAAAACACTGAAGCCCCAAAACTATTCTATGCAAACGCGGTGACCTCTACGCGAACGCATAGAAGGAAACCAGCAGCAAAATTTCTGGTGTTTTACTAAATCCAAAACCACTCCGTTGAGCATCCGAAAATCATCCGAGGGCCCCGGGACCTCAATCAAACCTACCAACTAACCCAAATACCTTATTCGAACTTGGTCGAGCCTTAAAAACACGTCCCATAACATCAAAATACTCAAATATGCATAGATTCAAGCCTAAGAACTTAGAAATTTTCAAGAATTCACATTCGACGCTGAAACACGTCTAAACTCATCCAAATGACTTCATATTTTTCACACAGGTCATAAATGACATTCCGGACCTGCTGTCGCTTTCGGAATTCCATTCCGAGTCCGATATCAAAATCTCACCTATCGGCCGAAATCGCCGAAATTCTAACTTTCGCCAATTCAAGCCTAAATCTACATCCGACCTCGAAAACATATTCCGAACACGCTCCTAACCCCGAAATCACTCAAAGGATCTAATGGAGTCGATGGAATTCCATTCCGGATCCGTCTTCCCACAGCTCTAGCTACGGCTCAATTTCTAAAGCTGAAATTCACCTTAAAGGACTATATGACCAAAATCACTTCGAATTTCACCGCTCAACGCTCCGACAAGTTCCATTAACCTAATAAGACATGGGAGGAAGAATTATCAGGGGATGGGAGCGCTAACTCTCAAAATGACCGGTCAGGTCGTTACATTCTCCCCCTCTTAAGAAAAACGTTCGTCCTCGGACGAGTATAGAAACATACTTGAAGCTGTGAATAGGTGAGGGTACTGACTCCGCATATCCTTCTCGGTCTCCCAAGTAGCCTCCTCGACTGGATGACCCCTCCACTGCACCTTGACTGAAGCAATGTCCTTCGACCTAAGCTTTCTGACCTGCCTGTCCAAAATGGCCACTAGTTCCTCAACATATGATAGATCCTTGTCTAATTGAACTGAGCTGAAATCCAAAACATGAGTCGGGTCACCATGATACTTCCGGAGCCTGGACACGTGGAATACTGGATGAACACCTGCTCGGTTGGGAGGCAAGGCCAACTCATAAGCAACCTCCCCAACCCGCTGCAATATCTCAAAAGGGCCGATGAACCTCGGACTCAGCTTACCCTTCTTCCCAAATCTCATGACGCCCTTCATCGGCGATGCCCGAAGCAAAAGCCGATCACCAGCCATGAATGATAAATCACGAACTCTCCGGTCCACATAATTCTTCTGTCTAAATTGGGCTGTGCGAAGTCTATCCTGAATCACCTTCACCTTGTCCAAGGCATCCTGAACCAAATCCGTACCCAACAATCGGGCCTCGCCCGGCTCGAACCATCCAACTGGAGACCTGCGCCGCCTAACATATAAAGCCTCAAACGACGCCATCTGAATGTTGGACTGATAATTGTTATTATAAGCAAAATCTGCAAGAGGTAAGTACTGATCCCATGATCCTCCAAAATCAATCATACAAGCAGGGAGCATATCCTCCAAAATCTGAATGGTGCGCTCGGACTCTCCGTCCGTCTGAGAGTGGAATGCTGTACTGAGATCAATCTGGGTACCCAACTCACTATGCAAGGCTCTCCAGAAGTGCGAGGTGAACTGAGGACCTCGGTCTGAAATAATAGATACCGGCACACCATGCAACCGGACTATCTCCCTCATGTAGATCTGAGCCAATCTCTCCGAAGAATATGTAGTCAATACCGGAATGAAATGAGCTGACTTTGTCAGCCGATCCACAATCACCCACATAGCATCATACTTCCTCAGAGTCCGAGGAAGTCCGACCACAAAATCCATGGTAATCCGCTCCCACTTCCACTCTGGAAGCCTTATCTGCTTAAGTAATCCTCCCGGTCTCTGATACTCACACTTGACCTGCTGACAATTGAGGCATCTGGCTACGAACTCCACTATATCCTTTTTCATCCTCCGCCACTAGTAGTGCTGTCTCAGATCCTGTACATCTTCGCGGTGCCGGGATGAATGGATTACCGCGAGCTATGGGCCTCCTCAAGGATCAAACTCTGCAGTCCATCTACGTCAGGCACACAAATACGGCCCTGCAGTCTCAACACACCACTATCATCTATGGTCATATCTCTAACACCATCCCGCTGAACTCTATCCCGAAGAGCTCGAAGGTCGGGATCATCATACTGGCACTCTCGAATGCGGTCATAAAGAGAAGATCGAGCAACAACACAAGTGAAAACCCGGTGAGGCTCAGAAAGGTCCAACCTCACGAATTGGTTGGATAAGGACTGAACATCCAAAGCTAAGGGCCTCTCAGTGGCGTGAAGATATGCCAACTACCCAAACTCTCCGCCCGGCGACTCAGGGCATCGGTCACCACATTGGCCTTCCCCGGATGGTATAATATGGTTATGTCATAATCATTGAGTAACTCCAACCACCTGCGCTGACGCAAATTGAGATCCTTCTGCCTGAATATGTGCTGCAAACTCCGGTGATCCGTATATATCTCACAGGGAACACCATATATATAACGACGCCATATCTTTAGGGCGTGAACAATTGCTGCCAACTCAAGATCATGAACCGGGTAATTTTTCTCATGTACCTTCAACTGCCTGGACGCGCAGGCAATCACCATGCATCAACACCGCTCCCAAGACAATCCTCGAAGCATCAAAATAGACTATATAGGACCCCGAACCGGTAGGTAGGACTAACACTAGAGCTGTAGTCAGGGCTGTCTTGAGCTTCTGAAAGCTCTCCTCACACTCCTCAGTCCATATAAAAGGTGCACCCTTCTGGGTCAATCTAGTCATGGGTGCTGGAATGGATGAAAATCCCTCCACGAAACGGCGATAATAACCAGCCAAACTGAGGAAACTACGGATCTCGGTAGCTGAAGACGGCCTGGGCCAACTCTGCACTGCCTCCACCTTCTTTGGATCTACCTTGATCCCATCCGAAGATACTATATGGCCTAAGAATGCCACAGAATCAAGCCAAAATTCACACTTAGAGAATTTGGCATATAACTTCTTCTCTCTCAAGGTCTGAAGCACGGTCCTCAAGTGCTGCTCATGGTCCTCCTGGGACCGAGAATATACCAGAATGTCGTCAATGAACACAATGACGAAAGTATCAAGATGAGGCCGAAATACGCTGTGCATCAGGTGCATGAAGGCTGCTGGGGCATTGGTCAGCCCGAATGACATAACAAGGAACTCGTAGTGACCATATCTAGTCCTGAAAGCAGTCTTCGGGATATCCGACTCCCGAATCTTTAGCTGATGATAGCCCGAACGAAGGTCAATCTTGGAGAATACCTTGGCACCTTGTAGCTGGTCAAAAAAATCATCAATGTGGGGTAACGTGTACCTATTCTTCACTGTAACCTTATTCAACTGCCTGTAGTCAATGCACATACGC